>VSMD01078389.1:0-23960 GCA_008750895.1 Mirza zaza
TGTTGTCTTCTCCAAAGCTGCAGATCATTTCCCAGACACTGCCCACGAGGCTACTTCACATCACCCAAACTTCACTTCTACTCCGGGGAGAATTTAGTGACTAACTAAATACTATATGCCACAGTTGTTCCAATGTGCGCCTGCATCTGGCCTAGACCAGCGGCCGTGGTGTCGTGACGTGTCCCCAGGGAGAGAGGTGATGTTTTCCTAGCGTTTGCTGCAGGCAGCGTGGTGTGGCACCCGCGGTCTCTGACCAGGAGCGGTGGTTGTCTTGTATCCGCAGCACCCAGGTTTGGGCTTATTATCTGTCTGGGGAAAAAAAATCATGATAAAAACCAATGGACCTCAGAAACGGTCACAGATTTTTTTTTTCCACGACCCTCGGCCTCAGAAGTGACCCAGTTACTGCTCCCCTGCCCTGACCTTGAGAAGGATGCAGACCTTCCTAGGGACGCATTGAAGCTACGGTTGCTCTCAGAGCTCTCTCCCTCGCCGCCCAACTCCCAAGGCTTCCCTTTGATGCCGTAGGGGACTTCAGCCATGAGTCACCAGTGATCTGAGTCATCCGACCTCTTGCTACATTTGAGGTCCTCCCCCAAGTGCCTCCGAAGACTGTTAGTGACTCTGAACTCAGGCAGAGCTGGTCGGGCCACGGAGGGCCTTCCCATCCAAATGCCACCCCGTAATGACCCCAAGCTTCTGGTGATGGAGACCAGAGCCTGCCTGCAATACCCAGAAATTAAAGACCTTTTCCCTATACCCATTATTTTCTGATCTCGCATAGCACATCTGCATAGTTGCATTTGCGTCCAAATGCTATTGAATCTTAGTAATCACTTGCAAACCTCCAAGTGTGCTTTGGAGCCTCGCACAGAGCAACAGCAAATGTGCTCATCCTTTCTCCACTGAGAAGGACCCCCATGATGGCTCGTTCTCCCCGGTGTGCACTGGTTACAGGGCAGGCCTAGAAAGTGTTTTTAGAAGTCTGCAAATATTCTATTAATTTTTATTTTTTTAATTTGGAGATTTTACTTTTATGACTTGGGCAGATTGAAAAAGTAATACAGTTGCAAAGTTTTTCTGTGCTTTCCATGAAGAGGCAGAGTCTACTTCTCCCCGGAAGCTCAGCTTGGTCACACAGCTGGTTTGGTCAGTGGGTCATTAGCAAATACAACATAAACGGTAGCTTGAAAGGTGCTTGTCCCTTAGGGTCTGTCTTCTCTTGCTGCCTTGGGAATGCGGCTCCATGGGAAGAAGACGGGCCTGGTCAGCTAGGTGCTGGGCACCGGCCACCCCAGCCAACTAACTGCTGGACATGTGAGTGAGGCCACCTGGGACCCAGTGACGCCCAGCTGACCTGCCAACTGGCAGACCAACCACCCAACCCTGCTCAGCCCAAATGGCCAGTCTTCAGAATTATGAACTAATCTATGTGTTATTGTAAATCACTAAGTTTTGGGGGTAGTTTACTACTCAGTAAAACATGAGACAATGATAATACAATGAAATTAACATGAGGATATTATATGTATATATGTATATGATATTATATGTATATATATACATATATATGTGTATATATATACATATATATGGAGTATTATATGTATATATATCAGCCTTATGCTGATATTGTCATGTGCTTTCTTTGCTCACGTTTGAGATTGTGTTTATGATCTTATTAGCTATATACAATTTGCTCATCAACTAACGAGCAAAGAGTAATGTACACAATGCATTTTTCCCAAGTGAAGGTAAATGAGGTCCCAGACTTTATACAAGTGGGATGAGGAAGAAATGGGGAAATTGGGAAAATTGGTGAAAAAAATGAGTCATGACTAGGCACACAAACCTTTCAACAAATCGTAAATCCACCACATTAATATGATTCATCAGTGTGGCTTTATAGCGACATTTGAGCCATGAACTATAAAGAATTTGGACCTATACTTATGTTTTTGTATGTTATGTGCTTAAATAACATGACGAAAATGCATATTCGAATAACATTAAAATACAAATAATTTAATTCTTCCTGGAAACCAGCAAGCATTTTTCCTTTAAAAGCAGCTCATACATTAGTCGAGATTGAAGAATGCTGCTGCACTGTGTGAAATGCACTCAGGAAGTCAGAGGCCAAAAGGCGTGGCCGGTGGGAATGAGATGTGGGCTCGGGCAGCTGGGTTTCGAGTTCCTGTTGGGTCTCTCTTGGTCTCTCAGCGGCCCGTATCATTTGAGGTGCAAAATCTGTCGTACACGCCCACTCGCCGTCAGATGCTGGTGAGCAAATCCACGGTAGCCTTTAACATGACCAGTTCTCCAACCGCTATTGCATTGACTGGTCCCTGCAAATCTGACCTCTGTTCCATGCACTTCGCAGGTAAAGGCTGATGTCCCCGCCCCCACTGCACCCGTCCCAGGGCCTCGGCCGGGTCATCTGCCCTCCAGCAGGCTTCTCTCCTTCCTCTTCCGGTCGCCTGCTGCCCGAGTCCCTGCAGCAGCTGGGGCCTCTCAAATTGCTCAGGTTTCTTCCACTGGAGGACACGGTGTCCACTTCTGAAGGTGCCAAGCCCGTGCTATGTCCCTTCCCTGCTCCACATACTTCTCTCTGGCTGGGTGGTGGTGGGCCCACAGTCCGGGTCTTCCTGACAACTCCCTCTGTCGGCCCCTGACGGGTGGGTAGGGCCTCTTCTCCTTCCCTGGGCCCCTCCAGCCTCAAATCTGCCACAGTCTATAACCCAGGGCATGGGGCCATGTTGGCTGTGTGCCAATCTTACATCTCATTTTGAGCCAAGACATAGTTTTTTTTAACACGTTTCAGATTTTCCCATGGGGGGGTGACCCCAAAGTCATGGATATGAAACCGATGATATCCGGGTCTCCAAAAGTTAACCGTTGTCCACAAAACATCCTACCCACCTCCCCGCTGAGAGTCGTCCAATCTAATGTCCTGCTTGTACCTGAACTTGACCTCTCCTGCTTCCAGGGGGCACCTCACCTTTGGGCCCTGCACAGAACTGACCTCACAAAGGCAGAATGACTGCAGGACTTACTACATGAATCAACACACTTTTGGGTGGGAATTTATGAGTGATTATTAACAATTATGCTATGACAACAGCATAATGTCTAAAAACAAAGACATAAGGTCACGTAGGTATGTAGTGTCATTATCTTAGTAAAGGGGAATGGAAGTTGCCTCAGTTATTTTTTTAATTGAGGTAAAATTTATACACAGTGAAATGCATGTAACTTAAGTGTGCAATTCAATGACTTTTGACAAATGTATGTACATTTGTGGAGCCAACGCCTCATTGAGACGTCTCCATTCTCTAGACAGTTCCTTCATGCCTCTCTCGTTCAATCTCTACTACCCGTGGTGACCACAGTTCTTAATTCTATCAGCGTAGGATTGTTTTGCCTGTTTTTGAGATATTCTAAGGTTTTCTAGATTTTTTGTTTTTTATTGACTCAATTTCATTGATTCCATTTCATTGCTCAATTCTGTTGTGATCATAGAACAGACCCCATGCAATTTCACTCTTTCAAAATCTATTTGCACTCATTTTATGACCCAGCGTAGGCCATCCGTGGTAAAAATCCCACAGACTTTCAACAGCAATGCATTCTGCAGTTATTGGGGGAAGTGTGCTATAAATGCACACTGATTCAGGTCGTTCGACAGTGTTGCCCAAACAATCCATATTCTTTCTGGTAGTATGCCTATTTTTTCCAATCTTTCAAACTTTACTCATAAGCAGAGCAGATGTTCTGAAGTTTCGGGTTCCTGTGTGAGTCAACCAATAAAACTTCCATTCCCCGTGCTTACATGTGTCTACCTCGGGTTGCAGCATCCTGCCAGGTATTAGTCACGTCTCTGCGGGGAGTGCAGACGCAGAGGCAGCCGGCACCCGAACCCCCACGCTCCGGCCCCTGTTTACACGGGCAGTCGTGCAGAATGAGCGTGGACCCCCCACTGCCGCCATGCACGTCTCCCCTCCAGCGACCCCTCCAGGAAGTGACTCACGCCAGATCCACGGCCACGTGGGAACCAGCACGGGCTCAGTGGCCTTGAGCAAGCGCCTGGCGACCTTCTCTCCTGCCGCCTGAGGATGCAAGGTCCTCCCGCCGACGCTGAGTGGGAGGACGTGGGAGGAGGCCCCGGGGGTAGCTTCTTGCCCCCATCTCACTCCCTGTGTCTGTAGAGCAGACTTGAAGTCCACTGGACCAGACGGGGGAGCAGAACAGAGCCGAGGACCCCGACCCGAGCTGCCTGGGGTGTGTGACTCCCACGGTGGCGAGGCCAGACGCAGGGCGAGGCGACGGGGCTGCCCAGCCTGCCATGGACCTGCCTGTCCTGGTCCACTCGGGCCGCTGTGACACACACACCACAGACGGGCTGCTTAATCGCAGGCAGGAACTGACTTCTCATAACTCTGGAGGCCGGGAAGTCCAGGATCCAGGGGCCGAAAAACTCAGCTTCGGGACGGTAAGAAATGCCGTCCGGCTGTGTCTCTCAGGGAAGGGGGGAGGGAGCAGGCCGGCTCCCTCGTGTCTCTTCTCATCTTACAAGCGCTCGTCCTGCCTGGAGGCTTCACCCTCCAGACCTAATCACCCCCAAAGACCCCAACTCCAAACACCACCACCCTGGAGATTAGTGCTTCTATACATATACGTTCTGGGGGGACACCAACATGCAGTCCGCGACAGTACAGATACGGCCAAGCAGTACAGATACGGTCGGGATCCGCCCTGGGGTGAAGGGAGCTAGCGAGAGAACAGGGAGGAGAAGTGGGAACGTGCCGTGTCGTTTCTCCCTCTCGAACCAGGAGAGGGTCGGAACTTCTGCCTCCGTGGACTGGGGGGAAACGCGGGGAGCACAGGAGAGTGGCTCACCTTCCCCGATGCTCCAACCCCGATTCTGGTCTCTTGCCAGTCACTGGGCTTCACGGCGGCTGTCCCGAGGCCACAGCCTGCGTACGTGAGCTTCCCTACGAGTGCGGCCACCACGTGGGACCAGTCCTGCTCCCACCTCAGGACCAGTGAAATATGTCAGAACGAGACAGTCATCACTCTGATGCCCAGATTGTACCCCGTGCCAAGACTTTATCCCTATCGTCTCTCTTCGCCACAGCGTTGGACCTACACACAGCTCTGCAGGGATAGGCCCCTCTGCCTCACAGCCCGCAGGCCACCTGTCACTGCCTCACCTCCCAGCCCACCTGTCACTCCCCCTCCTGTGGCAGTCACCCTCGAGCAGGTGGAGTCTATCTCCCTGTAGACCTGTGTCACATCCGTGTGGCTTTCTGCCCCAGGCGTCTCTGGCATTCACCTGTGCAGCAGCCTGGACGCGCAGTGGAGCCAGCAACCCCTGGGGGAAGACGTGACCCCCAGGGAATCAGAACTGGTGGATCGATGTCCCCCTGCCCCGCCCCCAATCCATCTTTACAGTATACAATGCTAAGCCTCCTTCTACTGGCTTCTCGGAAGATTCTATCCGGTTCGAATCCCAGTTCCTGCACGGTGGTGACCAACTTAGTGGTTCCACCTGCACTGGTTCTCCTCCTTCCCTGGTTTGCTCCTCCCATCATCTCTCAGTGCTCCTGGGGGTCACGGCTCTGAGTGAACCGCCTGCACCCCAGCCCTTGTCTCAGCTCCCTCCTGAGGGGACCCAGTGAGACAAACAGTGATGTCAAATAATCATAATACAACAGACAACGTTCCAAATTTGAAAAATACGAGTCTTCTCTTGTTCTTAGTCTCCACTGGGAAACAATTCAAATGAAATCTCCTTTGCCTGACAAATTCAAAAGCAAAGAAATAAACTCCTGCAATCCTCTCTTCCCTGATGAGGTTGCATGGAAGACTCACTCAGGGACGACTGTGGATGCCCTCTTCAGCGAGGTGAGCCTGAGCCACCATCCAGTGGGGAGAGGGTGGCTCTGGTAACAGATCCAGGGTTGGATTAACCTGACATTCTGCTTCGGTTGCTTCATATTTCCTTTATGTGTACAAATAAAATGTAACAGATACAGCCCAAATACGCTCACTCCTTCCTCTGCCTTCTCTCACTCCCCACAAGCAACCTGTTTCTGAAGTTGGGTGTTACACCAAATAAACACTTTCTACGTAAAAGATATGAAGGGTATTGATGAAGGAAGGGTTTCTGCAGCAGACAGATGGGACAGTATTACGTGCCTGCTTTTTCTAAGTTTCAAAGAGACAACAATAACAAATATAAAACCAATACTATGAATACTGACTATTTCAATACTAAAAATATTAAAATTCAACGTGAACACTGAATATTTCAAAATGGGAAACCATGAAACAAATACTAAGCCTTCATGATTTAGATCCAAATTTGAAATGTGCCTTTAGAAATGATATTCCCTTCTTGTTTCACCAGACATGAATAATAGCAGAGACATGATTATTAGAAGAAGGAGGGTAGACAGCAAGCTGAAAGAAAAAAATATCTTGATTTAAGCCACCCTTGGAGGTCAGTTGTTCACAAACTCATACGGAAGAAATATGCTATCAAAAGGTTGTTTTTGGACGCTACACTTTCCAAATCCTTCCAGCATAAGACAGCACCTATGCATTCTGCTTTCTGTCTCAGAGAGTGGCATGTGGAACAGAATTTGAGACTACCTCTTACCAACTCCTTGATGTAGCCCAAATCTTATACATCAGCATTCTGTACCCCTTTCGGATGTGAATTGTTTTTTTGTTGTTGTTGTTGTTGTTATTGTCGTTGTTGTTGTTTGTTGTTGTTATTTAACACTGAGTCTGCCTTCTTGGTAAAGAAATGTTACAATGGAAATAAAATAAAATATGTCAGTAAGAACTATCTCACCCCAGCCATTCTTAAATGACCTGGATATAAAGTCTGAATTTGGTAAGATGAACCTTAATAGAACAAAAAGTTTGTCTTCCTGACACTCTCACAGCTTTGGCTGCAGCCCCAGTAGAAGATGTAGACCCCCATATGCACCTACATACTAGAACAAAAGAAGGCAAGGCTGGCAATACCAATATCAGACAAAACAGACTTTAAATCTAAAATGGCTACAAGAGACAAAAAAAAGACAAAAGGTTTAATACAGCAAGAAGATACAAAATGATAAGCATTTACACACTTAGTGACAGACCATTAAAACATATGAAGCACAAACTGACTTGAAGGGAGAAATAGTAATAATAATAATAGTTATTATTAATACAATAATAGTTGGAAATTTCAACACCTCACTCTCAATAATAGATAGAAGGACACAGTGGATATGTAAAGAAATAGAGGACTTAACACAATAAATCAACTGGATCTAACAGATAAATACGAAACACACTATCCAACAATAGCACACACATTCTTCTCAAGTGCACATGGAACATTTTCCAGAATAGGCCATATGTTAGGCTACAAATTCAGTTTTAATAACTTTTAAAATACAGATATTATACAAAGTATATTCTCTCACTACAAAAAGATGAAGTTAGAAATCAATAACAGAAATAAAACTGGAAAATTCACAGATTTGTAAAAAATAAACAATGCATTCTTAGACAACCAATGAATCAAAAGAAATCAGAAAATACTTAGACTAATGAATGTATCCATTGCCTCTCAAACGTATCATTTCTTTGTGGTGAGAATATTTAAAATCTATTCTTTCAGCAATTTTGAAATATACAGTACATTATTGATACTCAGTATGGTCATTGTGCTGTGGAGTAGATCACTAGAGCTCTTTTCTCCTATTATTATTATTTTTAAATCAAAAATAAAATAAAATTTTAAAGAAGATAATACTTAGCGACAAATGAAAACAAAAACACACCGTCTCCAAACTCATAGGGCACAATGAAACCAAAGCCAGTGCTAAGAGAGATTTGTAGCTATAAACACCATTCCTGTTCTCTTTTGGTTACTATTTGCATGCAACATCTTTTTTCCATTCTCCACTTTCAAGCAATTTGTGTCTTTGGATCCAAAGTGAGTCTCTTGTAGACAGCACATAGTTGCCTTGCATTTTTACTCATTCTGCCAATCTTCGTTTTTTGATTGTAAAGTTTAATGTATTTACATTTAAAATAATTACTATTAAGGAGGGACTCCTGTCATTTTGATATTTGTTTTTCTACATACCCTGTAGCTTGTTTGTCTCTCATGTACTACATTACCATCGTATTTTCTGTTTAATTGATTTTTATAGTAAAATGTAGTAAAAAGTAACTACATTCCTTTCTCATTTCCTTTTGTGTATATTTTATAGCTTTATGTGGCTAATAAGGGGGTTACAGTTAACATTCTAAAGTTATATCCTAAAGTTAAACCACTCTAATTTAAATTTGTACTAGTTAAAAGATCAGTTGCATTCCTATACACTAATAATGAAAAATCTAAAAAGAAAATTAGGAAAAGAATTACAGTAGCATCGAAAAGAATAAAACAACCTGTGTACTCAAAACTATAAAACATTGATTTAAAAAGTAAAAGAAGACATAAATAAGTGGAAATATACTCCATGTTCATGGATCGGAAGACATAGCATTGTTAAGATATCAATACTACCCAATGTGATCTTCAGAATCCATGCAATCCCTATCTAAATTCCAATAAAGTTTTTGAAGAAACAGAAAAACCCATCCTAAAGTTAATATAAAATCTCAAGGGAAATTGAGTAGCCAAAACATTCTTGAAAAAGAGGAACAAAGTCAGAGGACTCACACCTCCTGATTTCTAAACTTGTTACAAAGCTATAGTAATCAAAATAGTTTGGTACTGACATAAAGACAAATGTATAGAGAAATGGAATTAAACAGAGAGCCCAGAAATAAACCCTTGCATATGTGGTCAGGTAATTTTTACAAGGATGCCAGGACCATTCAATGGGGAAAGGACAGTCCTTTCAACAAATGGTGCCGGGAATATGGATCTCCACATGGAAAAGGGGGAGGTTTGGCCCTCACCTGACACCATATACAGAAATTAACTCAAAATGGACCAAAGACCTAAAGGTAAAAGCCAAAACTACAAAATTCTTAGAAGAAAGCATATGGAAAAAGGTTCATAATGTTGGATTTGGCAATGATTTCTTGGATATGACATTAGAAGCACAGGCAACAGCAACAACAACAAAACCAATTTGAACTTCATGAAAATTAAAAAAAAATTTGTGCATCAAAAGATAATATCAACAGAGTAAAAAGGCAACCCACAGAGTGGGAGAAAATACTTGTAAATCACATATATGATAAGGGATTAATATCCAGAATATATAGAAAACTCCTAAAATGCAACAGCAATAAAACCAACTACGACATTTAAAAATAGGCAAGGGCTTGAGTAGATATATCTCCAAAGAAGATGTGCAAATGGCCAATAAGCACATGAACAGATAGATGTTCAATATCACAAATCATTAGGGAAATTTTACTTAAACCTACAATAATTTACCACCTCACATTCATTAGAATGGCTACTATCACAAAAACAAATAAACCAGGAAACAAGTGTTGCAAAGATGTGGAGGAATTGGAATCCTTGTGCACGACGGTTGATGGGAATGTAAAGTCGTGCAGCCGCTGTGGAAAAGAGTAAGGAAGTTCCTTAAAAAATCAAAAACAAAATTACCATATGATTTAGCAATTCTGCTTTTGGGTATATACTCAAAAGCATTGAAAGCAGAGTCTAGAAGAAATATAGTTGTACACCCATATTCGGAGCAGCATTATTCACAATAACTAAAACATAGAAGCAACCCAAGTGTCCATTCACGCATGAATGAATAAGCAAAATATAGTCTATGCATATAATGGGCCATTATTCAGCCTTAAAAAAGAAGGAAATTATGATATAAATTACAACATGGATGAACATGTCCATGGAGGACATTATGCTAAGTGAAATAAAAAGACAAATACTCTGTAGTTCCACTTATATGTGTTACTTAGAGTAGTCAAAATCAGAGACAGAAAGTAGAATGCTGGTTGCCAGGGGCTGGGAGAGTGGAGAGTTACTGTCTAATGGGCAGAGAGTTTTAGTCTTACAAGATGACAAGAGTTATGGAGTTGGATGGTGGTGATGATTGTCCATTGTGAATGTATACCACTGAATCGTAAACTTAAAAATGGTTAAGATGGTAAATCTTATGCATATTTTACTACAACAACAACAACAGGCCAGGCGCGGTGGCTCACGCCTGTAATCCTAGCACCCTGGGAGGCCGTGGCGGGCGGAACGCTCGAGGTCAGGAGTTCGAAACCAGCCTGAGCAAGTGCGAGACCCCGTCTCTACTATAAATAGAAAGAAATTAATTGGCCGGGCGCGGTGGCTCAAACCTGTAATCCTAGCTCTCTGGGAGGCCGAGGTGGGCGGATCGTTTGAGCTCAGGAGTTCCAGACCAGCCTGAGCAAGAGCGAGACCCCATCTCTACTATAAATAGAAAGAAATTAATTGGCCAACTAATATATATAGAAAAAATTAGCCGGGCATGGTGGTGCATGCCTGTAGTCCCAGCTACTTGGGAGGCTGAGGCAGCAGGATTGCTTGAGCCCAGGAGTTTGAGGTTGCTGTGAGCTAGGCTGACGCCACGGCACTCACTCTAGCCTGAGCAATAAAGTGAGACTCTGTCTCAAGAAAAAAAAAACAAAAAAACAAAAAAAACCAAAACAAACAAACAAAAAAAACAACAACAAAAAACCCAAAAAGTAGAAACACTAATGGAAAAGGGAAAAATAGTACAGCTATTTTGGAAAACAGCTCGACACCTCCTTTAAGCTAAAACACACATACCGTGTGACCCCGTGATGAACAGTTATCTATCACAGCTATGTTCATAATTGCTCCAAGCTGGAAGCAAGCTGGAAACGGTCCAAACATCCTTCAACAGATGCATAAACAAATCACGATACCTCCATGTAACTGAACACGAGGCATTGATAGAAAGGAACGAACTAGTGACACAAGCCACTGCATAGAATAACTTCATGGTCGTTATCTGAGGGCAAGAAGCCAGAATTGCAAGGCTAAAATCTGATCGCATTTATGCTACACTCCGGGAAAGATAAAACCGCAGGACACGACAGATCGCAGTTGCTAAGGCCTGAGGCTGGGGGTGGGGATTGACTCGGCAGGGGCTTGTGGGAACTTGTGGGTGATAGAAATATTCTATACTTTGGTTATGGGTTAGCCAACCATATGCATTTATCAAAACTTATAGACATGTCTATTCTAAAGATATGGATTTATTATGAGCAAACTATACTACAGTAAACTTGTGGTAAAATATACCAAAAGAAGAGTAGGGACAGAAACACTTGCATAAATATTGCAGTTCAGAAAAAAAAATCATAAATGTACATTGTGGATGGCACTCCATTTTTGACTGCGGAATACAAATGTATACGGGCTGGTTGAAGACAATTTACATTGTGATAATGTTCTACAAGTGTGAAAAGGAATAAACATTCTCAATATGATTTACATTAGACTTTAATATTTCACAATAGAAAACAAACTGTTGTGAAACATTTTCAACTGCTGGCATGAAGCCATCCAAGTTTGAGGTTATTTTTCAACAAACGACAGTGACTTTTCTTAAAAACTGATGACTTTTGAGGTTCTAGAAAACAAACACAAAATAACTCTTTGGGGTGTGATATGGATACATTTCGAAGCTAAACACAGAGAAGAGACTAAAAGCAGAGAAGCATTGCTCCAAGCTGCACTCCTGTAAGCGAAACACAGGCTGCTTCCTCAGTTCCTGAGATTCTCGTACAATCAGCCGCAAAGTCAGCGACATTTTTCCCAGAGAGAAAGCCGAAATTTCCATTAGCAAAATTATTTCACCGATGACTCCATTTGGTGTTGCAGTTAGTGGTGTGTGCTACTGTGATTCCCCGAAAATAAGACCTACGCACAATATAAGCCCTAGCAGGATTTCTAAGCATGTGCGCAATAGCAGCCCTACCCGGAAATCAGCCCTAGTGACGGGCGTGGCCGCGCAGCGCATCTGCACAACCCGGGCACGTTGTCGTGGAGTGGTCAAGATAACGAGCAGCCCTTCTCCTCTGCCCCGTGACAGCTCTATGGCTTGACAAGGGAGACTGGGGCCAACGGTTCTAAAGGAAATAGAGTCGCAAGACATTCAGGATGGAATTCGGGGTTTGGAGAGCGATGGTGATGTTCCAGAAGACGACGACTGCACTCTATTTGAATAAATGTAGACTGTTGTTCCGTACTTAAAAAAAAAAAAAAAATAACACGCCCCCTGAAAACAAGCCCTAGGGTGTCTTCCTGAGGAAAAATAAACCTAAGACCCTGCCTTGTTTTCGGGGAGACACGGTAGGCAGGGTTCAGAGCTGCAGCTGGCTCCCGGCTCCTGTGGGAGGGAGGAGTCCAGGAAGACGCCGGCTCTGCCGTCCCCGAGAGCCTGAGACAGTGCAAGCCAGGATGTGGCCTGAAAAGCCAGGTGCGGGGGCAGGACGAGAGCACAGCCTGCCCTGGTCCGCGGCGAGGGAGGGCTGCCCTGCTGCTACGGGAGGGGGGTCCTGAATGCCAACCCGGGGCTCCCGCGTTCTTTCGGCCTCTGGCTCTTAGCTCGACGCTGAACGAGAAAGCGTGACAAGGGACAAGCATCCGAGTCCAGCCAGCGGGTACGTGGCGCCGGCACACCCACCGTCCGAAGAAGCGGGCAGAGGACGCGCAGACCCGCTTTCGTACTCTGCCTCGCCACTGCCTCTCAAGGGGAGAGTTACAGCTCGCAGGTATCTTTGAAACGAGAGCTATCTCCAGCCCCGTTCTCACAGCCCCAGCTGTGGCAGCTCTACTCATGACAGGATGTCAGAGGGCCTGGCCAAATGGTGTATCCAGCATCCTTAAAAGTCTCGAGTAGCCGGAATCCAGCACTCCACCGGGCTGCGGTTTTGAAGCCAAGCGCCCAGAGCCGGTGGCGGAAGGCCGGCGTGGGAGGACGGCTGGAATGCGGTTCCACTCTGCTCCGAGTTTGCTCTGCCCGCGGGAGAGCGAAATCAGCGGGGGCTCGTTCAACCGCGTCCAAATGCTGCGACCAAAAAGAAGAAATGCTTCCCCAAACTGAATGCAACCATTGAGTGGATTGGAAATCGTGACCAGAGTAACCCGTGTTCTTTGGACGTGTTTTAAACAGAATAGACCATAAAAACGAAATCCCTCCCACGCGCCCCCACTCCCCCGAGATAACCCCGTTCTTAATAGTCTCAGATGTTCCATTCAAGCTCTTCTTCTAAGCAAATGCAAATGCTCGCATACACAAACTCACACACACATACAGACATGAAAACCAGATGTCAGATGAGGTAATTTGTCCTTCCAGATTAAAAAAAAAAAAAAAAGTTGGCTGGAACTTCATCCCACATGTGGTGGGAAGCCTGTGTTCCTCCAGCCAGTCTGGGAGTCTGAGGAAGGGGGATGGGGAGCCATTTTTCTAGGCCCTTCTGCTTTTGAACTTCAGTTTTCACCCACTTACTTCAGGGAATGACTGATTTCTTATCCCAAACACACTGATATTTTTCTTAATCCTCAGGTGTGAAGGGTTGAGTTAATTACTCCTTCGTTCATGGTCCATGCTAGGCCCTCCGTCTGTCTTTCTGTCTATAAATAATCTATCTATCCATCCATCCATACATCCATCCACCCACCCATCTGTCTACCTGTCTACCCGTTCGTCCACCCATCCACCTATTCACCCATCCACCCACCCATCCATCTACCCACCACCCACCCACCCACCCACCCACCCACCCATCCACCCACCCATCCACCCACCCATCCATCCACCCACCCATCCACCCACCCATCCTTTTTCTCACTAAATATTTCTCCTATTTCCCTTCCCTGTTATTCAAACCATTCTGGTTTTTCCCTAATCTGAATCTTTTAGTTTACATGTGTTATTATTAAATGCGTACTTTTGCACTGCGAGTGCATTTTTAATTTACGTAAATGGTATCGTGTTAGATAGATCCCCCCTCGATTTCCACGGGACCTTGTTGCTGAAGCAGTGCCCCACTCAAGGTGCTGGTGGAATTAGCAGACTTGCTAATTAGCAGACAGCTGAGGAATTTTATACGTCTGTCCCCTTGCTCAGCCCTCTCTCTCCTTCTGAAGAGTTCAACCTCCGCTATTCTTAAGGTCTTTCCCCCTTGCGTTCCCTACAGCTCTTCTCCCTGTCCTCCACTGGGGCTCACGGACGTGTGTTCTGTCTATTCAAAGCCTCGTTCCTGCTCTGCTGAAACCCCTCCTAGGTTTCTCTCCACGGTGAGAAGTGGCGGCGAGTGTCTGGAAGGTCCCTGTCCTCTTGCTCCCCTCCCAAACTCTGCAAGTGGAAAAGGAATTATTTGAGATTTATCTCCCTACCGATCGTGGATGTTGTTGCTTTTTCCTAAAAGGAGCAAGGGGCTATAGACAAGTTTTCACATAAAATAACAATGTTTCTCTCTATCACAGGCATACACGTTTTTTCCACAAAATGAGATCATACAGTGTATGTGAATTCTGGTTTTGAACATATTTAGAATTACCAGAAGAAGAACCTCGAACTCATGGCCTCCTAATGGGGTTGCAGGGAGCAGTTCCACGCCGGAAGTGTTAGCATCGCAGATGGAATTGGTGTCCATCAGCGACAGAGCTTGCCCAGGTGAGACCCAGGGGCGATGCACAGATGTGTGCACGGATATATTTATCGCGCCATTGCAGTGGATATTTGTTACTGGGGCTGTCCAACATCTAAACAGAGCATATTTGGGGGAAACCTTCAGATAGGTAGGAAGCAGGACTGTACCTCACACCCAGGCAGCGACGAGGGACAGCAAACCCGGCAGCTTCACCTGGAGCTTTGCGTCGTGAGTTGTTATGGCCACAGCAATGTGTCCCTTCTGCAGTGATGCTGAGCCCGGCATGGTGGCAACCACTGCCCCTGTCCACACGGGAGCAGGTAACTCCTGGTGAGACGCTGTCTGGGATGAACCTCTCCTGGCTTCTGCCTGAGTCTGGTTCGGCAGCCTTTTGTAGAATTTGAGAGCTGCCTGACATCTTTTCTTTCTGCTGAAGTATGTTTCTAATGTAAAACCCTGTGAGCACAGGACTGGGGAATTGGATTAAAAAGGCAAAGACATCTGATTATCCCAGAGAGAAAATGATGTGAAAGGGGACAAAAACGGGAGTTAAACATCTCTGGACTCTGTATTCTGGTGCCCGGAGCGTGGACCTTCCCTGGTGAACTTCAGGATTTAGCAGAAGGTGACAAGGATGGGACTGCAGTTAGGAGGTGGCCACAGAAGGATGTGGCCAAGTCAAAAGAAAGAGACCTTCTGAGAGCATCAGAGCAGACTGGGCAAGAAGAAAGTTTGCGCCTCCACCAAGGTTGGGGCTCGGGAGAGAACTCAGATGTGAACAGAGAAAGGACAGAAGGCCTAACTGCACTGTAGACCTCCCCACGGCACCAGACGGAGGGCGTGGATGGTTCGATCCTAACAGAGACCTCCAAGTGTTCAGAGAGAGGACAAATGTAAGGGAGTGGAAATGGCACCTGCCAGACGTTGGCTGGAGCCTCAGGAGACAGTGAAGTCCACGGCAGAGTGCAAGACTGACGTCCACTGTGGAATGCGCAGAGTGCAGCCCTGGAGGGTAGGCATATTTGTCATCTCTGAGTTTTTGAAAGCCAGGGAGGAGGAGCCTCAAGGAAGTTAAGTTTCAAACTTCAAGGAAAAAAAATCTTTTCAGAGGAGGAATGAAAATATTGCGTTCCCTTTTTTTTCCAGGTGCTAAACAGACTTTCTCACTTGACTGGGTAAAGTTATTTACTAAAAGTTAACTTCATGTAAATGATTTTTAAAAACTAGTATGCAAATTCTAAAGTGCTTAAGTAGGCATAAAGTGTGTTCTCTCTTAAAGAAGGAAATAGCCATCAAAAGTGATGCTTATTATTGGCTTTGCAGGTAGCCTGCACGGGGGGGCTGGGAGCAGGCCTGGCCACGTCTGGGCAGAGTCGAGTGTCCCTGCGGCAGGCTCCCAGCAGGGGCTCTTCCTCCGCACAATCTTGCCCTTACCCCAGCACCTAGAGAGAGCCCTGCGTGAGCCTCAGCTAACACTTCAGTTTCTAGGTGGAACTGGAGCCAGAATTTGTTGTCTCTTGGTGGAGAGCAGAGATGGGAGCTGGGCTGAGGCTGGAGATGTAGGAGAGTTGTGGAAAAGCAGCTGGGGGCAGCCGAAGAGCAGGAAGGGCAGAGGCAGACTCGAATTCTGTTTTGTCTGGCCATGTCACCCCCATGCTTCTAACGTTCCTTCTTTAGCATCAGGGAGTGATCTTCAAGGCCACTTTCTCTGCCACGAAGCACCTAACCCCAACCCAAACCTTAACACCGGAATGTCTTGTGACACACTAAATACAACATGAAATGAGAAACGGAGAAAGGTGCCATTTCTTAACTCCAGGTCTTCTTATTTCAAGTGGTTATTAGGAGATTGTATTTTTAAAACCAGAACTGAGACCACCTGTGTCAACATGACCTAGTTGTTTCTTCCTCCTCTGCCCGTGAAAGGTGGTGCACACCAACAAGTAACTTCACCGTCCGCTCCAGGAACGTCCTGGAACTCGATTGATCTGAGCTAACGCTCTACTCACTTGGGCAAACAACTCACTTGCAGACAACAGTTTGCTTCTCAAGATATGCTTCAAGACCCTTGCCTGACCACGTCCCCAACGGGAAACCAATTGTGCCAAAACCTCGTCCAAACCAAGTCAGGGTTCTGCCTTGAAAGGTCTGCCTTCACCGGTTTTGTCCCAGGCCCCACGGCCGTGCCTGTGGGCAGCCTCCTCTCCAGTCACCCTGCTGACACCCCACGGACCCAATCAAGGCTGTGTTCTCCCTCCCTGCCGGGAGCCTCAATCCACTTAGTTTTGCTTTATTAGCAGGTTTTTGGTGATATTTGGGGGGAATTCAACAAAACTTTAATTTCTATATTAAGCCCTATATGAAGTGTAATTTCAGCCATGAGCTACGTGTGTGGCCTTGAGCAAATGCATTAGTCTCTGAGCAACATTTTCCTTCCCACAGAAAGAGATAAAACTACTGTTTTATAGGGTCATCGTGGAGGCAAGGAAAACGAAAACGATAGAGCGTAAGAGGAACGTTGCCTCTGTGTCTAGCTTCCAGTAGCTTCTTAGAAAGTGGCTGTCATTTTAATTCAGGAACTTCTTGATTCTAAGGCTGAACTAGAAGTTAAAGCTATTTGGGAAGTCTTGTCTTTGCTTTTTATGTTCTTTTTTAAAAAATTGACTGTAAGTAGAGCTGTAGAAGTGAGTCAAGCTAGTGTCGGCCTTTTATGACAGAGGAATTTTATTTGTCAGAATTACTTGCAGAGGGAGGTGACATTGGGATTTTAGTCCGTTAGCATGTCTAGCTTATGTCTGGCTCAAGACTTTGCTTGAATCCTATTGCATCTTAGGTTTTGTCTTTTTTTTATGACAAGGAATTTTTCTAAGCCAAATTTTAGTATGCTATTTCAAATTCTGGAAAATTGCTGAATAAAACCCCTGAGTCTTTAAGTATATTTCTAATGTTTAAGTCAGGAATATAGTGTTCTCATTAGCTAGCAAATCTGTGGGAAGATCGTGACAAGAAAAGTCTTTCTGTCAGTCACTGGCAACAGAATGTTCAATGCAACCTCTCCTGCGACCTCTCGGTCTCCTCCGAGGTACCAGATGCCAACACTGACTGAGAGCCCCCAGCCCCCTGCAGCCGGCAGGAGCTGCAACCCCTCCATGGGCAAACCAGGAGGGGATGGCCACTCGGCCAGCGTTAGCCCGGTGGCCACTCTGAGCCTGCATAAAATAAGGCTGGGAATGTATGAGCTAGTTGGAAAGGATGGTGGACATGCAAAGCAGAATGTTTCTGCAGACAACTGTCTATGGAGCTGTGAACTCTCCACCCTGCTCCCGAGAGAGGGGCATCGCCCTCCACCCTGCTTCACCTGAAGTCACATGAAGGGTCTCCAAGTGTGGCCCCAGGACCCGGAGGGACGTTGAGACTGGTGGCACCTGAGTCACGCGTTAGAGACCTGACGGCGAGAGGTGTGGCCACACTGACTGGCCGGGTGGCCGGGCTGAGAGTCACCACCGACTGTGTGGACTGGGAGTGGGGCACACTTTGGGGTGCGGTGGCCAAGGACACATTCGTGTTTCTTCTGACCCTGTGGGGAGGGGGAGCCTTCTGACCGCTGCCCTGCTCTGTCCCTGGAAGAGCCCGGACTGTGCCTGCGGGAGGCAAAGCAGAATAGCAGGGGGGAGAAGGAAAAAGAAGGGGACCCAAGTCCATCCCTGTGCGTGCTGTCCCAGCTGTAGGCGCGTCCCAGGGAAACGGAGATGTCTGACACCATTTTCCCTGAACTTTTTACAGCCTGGGAAAAGAGTCTATCCCGTTATCACCTACAATGATTTAACAAGCAGTGGAGTTTTGCCCAAGATTTAATAAGGAGGTAGAGAGACAGAGACCAGGTTTTCAGGGATCTTAGGATTAGGAATAAATTTGGATTTAGTTTTCGCTGCATCAAAACCAACCCTCTCAATAAACTTGTTTACCAAGTTCAGAGAAAGAAAAATAAAAAATAAAAAATTCTCGACTTACATACTCGACCTAACCTTTCTGTTTTCTTTCGTCTTATTTTTTTGTTAGGATGTGATTGTGGGAGCTATATCTTCTCACACAGTGTAATTATGTGTCTGTAGGTGATTTAGCAATGACAGTATTTCTCAAAATCATCGGAAGCATTTAGGTGGCTCTTTTGTGTCATGGGGAAGAGAAAAGGAAACGTCCGACTCTCTCGTGCCATCTAGAGGCCAGGTATGGGATCACTGGCAGAGACAAGGGAGTTCTGGAAGGAAAATGAGGACTGGCCAGCAGGAGTGGAGGGAGATTAAGAAGTATCACGAAAGCCACAAGGAGAACATACCCAAAGGCGTACCCAAAGAGAATCAGCATGTGACACGGCGGGCCGATGGGCTGGCCGCCACGAGGCTTAGCACGGGTCTACGCAATCCAGTGTGAGGGATTATTGGTGTTTCTGCTCTGCAGCTGCTTGGGTCTGGAGGTTCAGAAGGCAGCAGGGCCAGGACATTGAAGAGTGAGCAGGGAGACTTCTGGACGGAAAGTAGACCCGGCTGATGGGTCCCCCACCCTCCGCCACTGCTGACGCACACAGGTGCTGTGGATCAGGAGGAGAGATGCTCGCAGTATGTGCACAGCCACGTTTAAGAGCAAGAAGGGAAACCAGCAGAGGCCTGGATGCAAAGAGAATGCAAAGTCAAGGTGACATCCTGTGACGACACCAGGGCAGTGTGGACACGGTGGCCTGCGCCCTTGTGCTCACGTATTCCTGCCTGCACAGGACGGGAGACAGGCCCCCGGGTACAGTCCAGTTCGGGAGATGGAGCCGGTACAGCTGCGTGCAGCGGGCCCTCGAATGGCTGCTCCTTTGTGAGGAAGGGACTGGGAAATCAGGCTGACCAGAGAGGTGGCAAGGAAGACCGTTCTCTGCTTGGAGAAAAGCTGTCCCTCTGAGAAATCATCTCAATCCCCAAGCCTAGAGATGAACAGAGCAATAGGTCTGGGTCCAGTGAATCCCCAAAGACCCTAAAGCAAATACCAAATCGTGGCCTAGGGACACTCCCTGGCTGAGGGTCTCGGGGACTCCCAGAGATGTGACTGACAATGAACTCACACTGCAAACTACAGACAGCATAAGACAATTAACCACTGAGCGGGGATCAGTGTATGCAACACACGATGAGACTGCTGCCCTAAGAAATAAAAATAATAGGACAGTCTATTAAAGATGGCCTAAACTGGCATATTTAAAATAATTATAGAGATGAAAGACATAGAAACTACGAAGGAGAAGCTGGTAGTTTAAAAGGAAAAGAAACAAAAATCTGCTAGAGTTGAAAAATATAGTCATTTAAAGGTAAAACATAATGGGAAGATTAAGCAGTAGGTTAGACAGAACTGACAAAAAGGGGAGCAAGCGGGAAGATTTGAGGAAATCACTCAGAATGCAGTACGGAGCGCTGGAGAGGTGGAGCTAAGAGTTGGAGAGAAACGAGGACTAGTGTGAGAATAACGGTGCACAACGCACGTAGAGAGAGTGGGAGAGGGAAGCACTAAAGTCCAGATCTCGTTGGACACGCAGCAGTTAGGAGAGGGATAAGCAAAACACGGAAGTTGGTGAAACACAAGATGGGACGGTAGAATCGAATGCTGTGATCGATATTCATGAAAACTGATCGAGTTCACTTTTGCAAGTCTCAGTACTGATTTCAACTTTAAAATACAGCATGAGGAAAGAGGTATAAGGGCCAATCTCCCTTTCAACAGTTTTACGGGAAGTTTCGTCAAACATGAGAACAGACTATCCCTGTCTTTCAAAGTGTTCCAGAAACCAGACAGAGTGGGATTACTTTCCAGCTCATTTTATAAGTTAGGTCACCAAACTCAGACAAGGATGATACAGAAAACATTATCTCACTTACGAACATAAAAACAAAAACCCTAAATGATTTATTAGGAAACTGAATCCAGCAATGTGTTTAAAAGATTTCGTAAAAGTATGATCGAGCAAGATTTATGCCAATAATACAAAGAGAGACTAAACATTAGAAAATTATTAATATAATTAACTACATTATCAGATTAAGAAGAGGATCATATGATCAACTCAATAGATAAATAGAACAAGCATTTAGTAAAAATTGTCACCAGGGAAAAAAGAAAATTTCCTTAACCTAATTAGGAGTTTCTACCAGAAATCACGGCAGATCCCATGTTAAATAGTGAAGTCATGGAAATATTCTCCCTTATTCCCTTAAATGTCAGAAATGGAAAAAAAAAATGTTCCTGCTATCACGGTTTTTTATTTATTATTCCACTGGAAGTCCTAGACATTGAAATAGCAAAAGAAAAATTAAATGAGAGGTAGAATATTAGAAAAAGAAGTAGCCAAATTATCATTATTGGCAGAGGATATGACTGTTGACATATTAAATTAAAAGATTCTACATACTCTCATTCTTAAAAGATGAATTCGGCAAGGTTCTCAGAGATCAGATTAATATGCAAAAATCAACAGCATTTCTACAGACTAGAAAAGTCAAATTACAAAATGTAATAAAGTTAAATACCGATCTCATTCACGATAACATAAAATTAAAAAGCTTCAACAGGGTTTTTAATAAATGTGGCAAGGTGATTCTAAAATTTGGCGAAAGAGTAAATGGCCTCAAATGGCTGAGCTATTTAAAAGAGAATGAATAGGAGAGATTCACCCAATCAAATATTGAGACCTATTACAAAGCTCTGAGATTTAAAACAGTGAGTTACTCACTCGGGCAAATACAAATATTGCCAATGCAACAGAACCAAGAGCCAAGGAAGATACCCACACATATGCATGAACTTGAGTTATGACCATATGGTATTTGCAGATCATTGAGGAAGGAAGAGGAAGTTTAGAAAATACAACTGGGACAATTAGATTAAAGATGCAAATGTGAAAAGCATAACTTGAAAGGCTCTAGAAGAGGCTATAAAAAATATTGTAGCTTTAGGGTTAAGGCGCATTTGTTTAAGCAAGTGCACACACAGAGACATCCACAGAGAAAGAGAGAGACATTTGACTAACTAGATGTTGAAACCTTCTTCACGAAAAAGAAATGTGAAAGTTAAGACAAGTCACAGACTAAGAGGAGCTGTCTATAACCTACACGAGGGCTATCTGAAAGTATCCAGCCATGTAATAGGAAAAATAGAGACATTTATAGAAGAAGATACAAGAAATAATGTCCATAGGAGAATGACACTTCAGTCCCCTTCAAAGTCAGCACCTTGGGACCTCATACAGTTCTCCCAGCGTCTCTTACGCTAACCGGTACATGTTCAGCACTCTTGGGTGTTCTGCCTGTTGCAGGCCTTCCAGAACCTGGGTCACTTTCGACAGATTCTCCACCATCTGCGAAGCCTCTGTGCCACACTTGTGTTTGTGCTGCACTCGTTGCATCGTCCCTGAAAGTCTTCTGAGTCACCCGAATGGTTTCCGTGGAGAGTTGTGCAAGCCTAACACAAAATCTGATGCAGATTCGTTGCTCTGCTGGCTCAGTCATCTCGAATGTGACGGCCACGCAGTGCGCGTGCTCACTCCACGGCGTCCAGCGGCCGCTGACCAGCACAGCGAGGTCGTCATTGCTCGCACATGCGCGTCCCGGTCCACTCGCCTTGGCCGCCGCCGTGTGACCTCGACGCCGCGCGAACCGTTCTCCTTATGTTAACGATGGCTGGAAGCTTTCCGGACAGCCCTTACAGAACCTGACAGGGGATTATCATTTGAACTCTCTATAGGAATCCTTTCAGATAGACAGACAGATAGGTACAGATAGACAGATAGACCCAGTAACAGAAAAATAGACAAAGCCCACGAGTGGTCAGGCGGTAGTAGAAGTTACTGAAATGGCCGATAAACTTTTGAAAAGATGCTCAACCTCACTAGTTAGTTATTGGGGGAAATCCAAATTAATGTCAGTTAAAAAAAAGTGAAATACTACTTTGAGTCTTTTCAGATGGCCAAATTTTAAGATAAGGGACTAAATATATATATAACCATCACACAAAGCTGGTTTTGGGAAAGTTTTCAATTAGCTCAGACGTCATTAGAGCCACCAATGCTGCAGTTGGTGTGACCCTTGCTGACACTGTTGCCCAGGCAACCCGGGTCCGCCACCGTCCTGTGTTCCTCCCACACGCCCGTGACTGCCAGGGGAGGTTCTCTTTCTCAAAGCTAAGCTTTTGTGAAAAATGTCATGCCTGACGGGCGCAGGTACCAGCTTGTTCCACTCTGAGCGTCCTCCAGATAGTGATGAATGACCTTCCAGGCAGCCTGGTCACCTGTGGAAGGGTCCAGGGACTTCATGCAAAGGCGTGTCCAGAGTGGGCATTTCTGACCCCAGGACAATGCACCAGTGCAGGAGGCTGACATCTGGAGGGCAGGGGGCCCTCTGGGGAAACCTCCTAAATCGCACGCCCAGGCTGAGCGCAGTCACGGAGCCTGGCCTCTCTTCCGCGGCGGCTGCTGTGCGTGTCACAGAAACATGGAAGGTTTGGGTGTCGCCGGCCTCGCACCCAGCCCTGCACTGTGTAGCTGGTGAGAGCCTCCCGGGTGTCCCGCCCACCCTCCTTCCCGAAGCTCTCCCGTCGCAGAGGGAGAAAACCTCCTCAGCTTTCTTTCTGGTCTAAGGTCTCTTCTTTCCTCCCTGGCCCTGCCGTCTCCTCCCATGCCCCGGACCAGTGAGCCTCCCCCCAGACCCCGGACCAGTGAGCCTCCCCCCGGACCCCGGCCCTGCCGTCAGACATGGCCCTGCAGACAGACAGCGCTCCCAGCTCAGCCGGCCAGGGAGGTTCCAGAGGGAAGCGGCATGGAGCGTAGTGGTTAAGCGTTGGGTGGAAGTCAGGCCCGGCATTTCCTGCTTCCCCCAGTGACGGCTCATGTGATGTTGGCTGGATGCTTAGCCCTCGTGTGTTCCAAGTCTCTGCTCCAAACTATATAGGACAGTTCTCAATTAAAAATGAGCAGTCACACGGCACGTCTTTGTTCAGTTTCCACAGAGCGTGGGATGGGCCACCAGGGCTGTGGGAAGATGGTGAAGGACTGTCTGTAATCCGCATCCCGTCCCCGCCTGGCAGATGGCTCTGCCTGTCCCTATTGTGTTTTTTTTTTTTTTCTTTCTTTTTTGAGGCAGACACTCGCTTTTGTTGCCCAGGCTAGAGAGAGTGCTGTGGCATCAGCCTAGCTCACAGCAACCTCAAACTCCTGGGCTCAAGCGATCCTGCTGCCTCAGCCTCCCGAGTAGCTGGGACTACAGGCATGCGCC
>VSMD01078397.1:0-40579 GCA_008750895.1 Mirza zaza
TTATTCAGATAATGTTGTTTATATTACTCCAGCTTTTAAAAAACTGTTGGTAGTCTTAGAGTTGATAATTTGAAAAAGGGTAGCCAGTCCAGGGATCCATAAAATCTCTACTCAAAAATGTTAAATGGATTTAATAAAAAACTGAATCAATCATTTATGTTCAAATGGTGTTTGGTAAAGAGGGTTCCCTGTATTGGGTTACTTTAATATTTGGTATGCCTTTGACTGTAAAGTATTAATATAGCACTTATAATAGAAGTATAATTTAATGCCAGGTACAATGGCTCACACCTACAATCCCAGCACTTTGGGAGGCCAAGACAGGAGGATTGCTTGAGGAAAGGAATTTGAGATCAGCCTGAGCAACATAGCGAGACCCAATCTCTACAGAAAATATTTTTACAAATTAGCCAGGTGTGGTGGTGCATGCCTGTAGTCCTAGCTACTCAGGAGGCTGAGGCAGGAGGATCACCGGAGCCCAGGAGTTTAAGGTTTCAAGGTTGCAGTGAGCTATGAGCATGCAGCTGCATTCCAGTCAGGTGACAGAGTGAGACCCTGTCTCAAAAAAAAAAAAAAAAAGTACAATTAAAAAATATTGGTAGTGGTTTAACTCTTAGTGGTAGAATTACAAATTTTTTATTAATTTTATATTAATATATTTATATATTGAATTTTCTAATTTTTTAATAATCAGAAACCAATCACCTTATTAAAAAATTATATCATGCAAATTACAAACCATTTTATAGTATTAAAATTATACCGTAAAAATGGAAAATTCATAACCAGGGGTGGAAGTGATGCCAAGTGGCCCTTTTATAACAAACTGACCAGGGTTTAGTGAATTCAGACTTGAACTATTTGGCTTTGAAACCTGTGCAACAAACAGGATCAAAAGAAATGACAGTCAACATCTTTGTATAAAAACAGGGAATATTTTCCTAGTAAGGCAGGCGCTCCTGATACCGTACAGGACCAATATGCTGAGTCAGCATCCTCAGTTTTCACTACACTAAAACAGAAACAGTGCACAAGTTCGCATCCCTGAAGTGACCATCCCAGCAACAACATCCCAAGGGACATTAGTCTTACTGCTCAAGGGGCTAAACTACAAGATGAGAAAAGATTGACTTCAGGCAGAATGTAAGAGATAAAATACTAGAATAATTCATCCTCATGTGTGGCCCAGAGTTAGCTTTTCCAAATCCAGCACATTTGAGCACAGAGTAAAGGCCCGTTAAAAGACAGCGTCTCAAATTTAGACTTTCCAATTTATACTATTTTAAAATGATATTTATTTATTAAATATAAGCATTTAAAATATACTAAAATTTTTATAAACCAGTCTAGTGAGACCCCGTCTCTAAAAAAAATAAAAAAAATTAGCTGGGTGTGGTGGCACCCATAGTCCCAGCTACTCTGGAGACTGAGGCAGGAGGATTGCTTGAGTCTGGGAGTTTGAGGCTGTAGTGAGTTGTGATGACACCACTGCACTCTAGCCTGGGCAACATAACAAGAACGTGTCTTAAAAATAAATAAACAAATAAATATAAATAAAATTTAAAAAACAAAATAATAAAACTATGTAAAAATATAAAGTCTATAAAAATTAAGACAACAGTAAAAAGGCTGGGAGGAAGGAGGAAGGGATGAATATGTGAAGTATAGGGATTTTGGGGGCAGTGACATTATTCTGTATGATACTATTATACAAAGGTGGATACATGTCATGTATTTGTTAAACCTCATAGGATATATAACACAAAGAGTGAACCCTAATGCAAACTATGGGCTTTGATTAATAGTAATGTATCAATATTGGCTCATCAATTATAACAAATGTACCACTAATGCAATATGTTAACAGAGAAAGGAAGAGGGGGCTGGGAGGAGGTATATGGGAACTTTCTGCACTTTTCACTTATTTTTCTGTAAACCTAAAACTTCTCTAAAAAACAATCTATTAATTTTTTTATAAGTTAATCTTTCAAAACAGATCTTTTTAACTGTTAAAAATAGTACCTACCTTACAGAATTGTTGTGATTATTAAATGAGCCACGAGTCTGGCATATGATAAACGAATGTCAGCTATTATTGTTAGCATTTATAATGACACTGTTTTCACTCAAAGTTATCTATATTAGTGGTATTAAAAAATATTGTTATTGTCCTCAAGGTATAGGGCAAAAAAATGTTGATTTTATACTTAGAAATATCTTCATAATAATTTAGTAAATATGTTCATATGAAAAGTTAATATTTCTAATGATTGCAATATATTTTTCAGATGTGTATTCTTTTTGTTTGTTTTTTTGAGACACAGTCTCACTCTGTTGCCCGGGCTAGAGCGCCGTGGCGTCAGCCTAGTTCACAGCAACCTCAGACTCCTGGGCTCAAGCTTTCCTCCTGCCTCAGCCACCCAAGTAGCTGGGACTACAGGCATGTGCCACCATGCCCAGTTAATTTTTTCTGTATATTTTTAGTTGGCCAATTTCTCTCTCTTTCTTTCTTTCCTTCTTTCTTTCTTTCTTTCATTTTTATTTTTTTTATTTTTTATTTTTATTTTTATTTTTATTTTTTTGAGACAGAGTCTCACTNTCTTTCTTTCATTTTTATTTTTTTTATTTTTTATTTTTATTTTTATTTTTATTTTTTTGAGACAGAGTCTCACTCTGTTGCCCAGGCTAGAGTGAGTGCCATGGCGTCAGCCTAGCTCACAGCAACCTCAAACTCCTGGGCTCAAGCAATCCTGCTGCCTCAGCCTCCCAAGTAGCTAGAACTACAGGCATGTGCCACCATGCCCGGCTAATTTTTTCTATATATATTAGTTGGCCAATTAATTTCTTTCTATTTATAGTAGAGATGGGGTCTCGCTCTTGCTCAGGCTGGTCTTGAACTCCTGAGCTCAAATGATCCGCCCACCTCGGCCTCCCAGAGAGCTAGGATTACAGGTTTGAGCCACCGCGCCCGGCCTCTTTCTTTCTTTCTTTCTCTCTCTCTCTCTTTCTTTTTTTCTTTCTTTCTTTCTTTCTTTTTCTTTCTCTCTCTCTCTCTCTCTCTCTCTCTCTCTCTTTCTTTCTTTCTGAGTTTTCAACCAAGCTTTTAGTGAAAAGATCATAAAATAACAGTTTCTCATCACTGTACATTAAGACTGCAGGCTTCTGAACAGAGAGATCAGTCACCAGTGAATTGCTTTTCTGACACTGGATAGCTGCGTGCCTGCAGCTCTGACCTAAATTTACCCAAACTCTGGAGAGAGGTGAACTCAGTGTGACAAGTGACAGCGGCGGTGGCCAGTGCAGGAGTGCGATCCTGGTATCCCTCCCCCTTTCTGGGAAGGGCATAAAATAGGACATGATCCCTCTTCCAGTTCCAATTAAACAAAACAGCTATATTAGAGATGGGGTCTTGCTCTTGCTCAGGCTGGTCTCCAACTCCTGACCTTGAATGATCCCCTGGCCTCGGCCTCCCAGAGTGCTAGGATTACAGGCGTGAGCCACCGTGCCTGGCCCAGATGTGTATTCTTAATGACACTTAAACCTATTGCTATGTTGTATACTTATTTAATCCCATGTCCTTATCTTGACATTGCTTTAAGTTTAACCACAGGTTGTAAAATACATGAATTCCTGAAAATTATGGTTAATCACTTACATAATATCCACCAGCACTGACTGTGACACCTACAAGCAGGTAATAAATCATATTTGATCCAGATGATCCAGGGAATTTATTAGAGGACATCCGGCGAAGAGATGCTAGGAAAACAAGTTTAAACACAGTTAGCTTCACCACTTAAGCAAAACTATTTTAAATAATTACATCTTTTAAAAAAATTTCCCCTCAATGGACCTAGAATCTATTAACATGAAGTGATTTTAGCTTAAGGGAACACAGTATAACAAGGCAGGGTAATAATTCCACTTGACATTTTCCCAATCTAATTTGATAAGTACTTATGAAACCTGTCATCTTAATGCTCAGCATCATGCTCTCTTGGAAGGGGTGCAGGTGTAAGGAGAAATGACAGAAGGACTAAACAGTATTAACAGACAAATGAAATGCATATTAGCAAAAGAAATCCATTTACTATATGTACTTCACTACAGGATTCAATGGACATAATTATTTCTCAAAAAAGTGAATTAAATATATTTGTACCTAAAATTTAATAAAATTTATATTTATGTTAAATAAAACATTTATGTTTTATTTCATCTAGAAATTTAACATATTTCTATACATCTATAATACAAATGTAGATATAGGAAGAAACCTCAATTTTTCCAATATAAAGCAAAGGTGTGCAGATAAAAACTTTTTAAAGCCAAATGTTGCCACAAGGTTGTATTTGAAATCGAAGCGCAATTTTATACAAACTAATATAAATAAATAAAAGTACTATATTATATTTAAATATATTTATTCTGTTTGCTAGAATTTGTATATCCCATAATGCCCCGGAATTGGGATTTTTACAATAGACTCAAAGCTGGAAGGAGTTTAAACTTCATATGGCTCAAATTCTTTATTTTAAAGACAAAGAAGTAGAGACATTTATGTATTCATTCAACAAATACAGTTGAGCACCTACTATGTGTGTGGAATTGTTAGAAGCATTAAAGATACGACTGTGAACAAGATAGACGAGGTCCCTAGCCTCAAGCAGCTCACAGTCTAGAAGGGGGGAATGGATGGACATACAGACAAATAACTGTGATACAGTATGACAAATGTTATAATAGATGTTAAGCAAATGAAAATGCAGAGAAAAAACTCAGCTAGTTGGCTCACAGTAGCTGTGACAATTGAAGAGACATGATCTGAGTTTTGAGGGAAAGTAGGAGTTTGTCAGATAAATAAGGAAAGGAGAAATGGCATTGGAGGGAGAAGGGACAACACGTGCAAAAGCATGAGAGTTGGGTGACCTGGAAAGTGCAAATGACAGGTTCAATATCCCTTATTCAAAATGCCTGGGACCAGGAGGGTTTTGGATTTCAGACTTTTTTGGATTTGGGAATATTTGCATATAGATAATGAGCTATCTTGGGGATAGGACCCAAATAAAACCATGAAATTCATTTGTTTTATATACATATTATATTCATAGCCTAAAAGTAATTTTGTATAATATTTTTAATAATTTTGTGCATGAAACAAAGTTTATGTTTAGTATCTCTGTGTGGAATTTTCCACTTGTGGCATCGTGTTGGTGCTCAAAAAGTTTCAGATTTTGGAGCATTTTAGATTTCAGATTTTCATATTAGAGATGTTCAACCTGTCATTTGATGTGGCCTAACAGGAATATGAGTGCAGGGACAATTGGAAGATCATGACTTGCACAGGGCACATCTTAAGACATTTGCACTGGTTACAAACTTTCATAGTAGCAAAATCACAATGTTCTTCGTTTGGATGTAAGTGGTCATCTCTTGGAAAAAACATTTTCCCTTTCAAATGTGTCCAAGAGGCTGTTATAAGAGGTTGCTATAAGAGGCTGCTATAAGACCTTGACTTGTGGTGGGAATTTTTTTGGGGGGCTTGAAAATAAATCTGTGATCAAACAGGGAATACACAGCTTTTGTATTTCTCAGACAGAAATATCAAAAGCATTTTTAAAGAAAATTATCAGAGATTTAAGTAGATTTAAATACAAATACAATTACAGCCACGTTACTTAAAATAGCAATGAAATGGGAACTATTCACTAAGGATTGATTAATTAGATATGCATGCATTCATACAATGTGAAACAAATAGACATAATTTTTGAAGAAAAACATTAACTTACATGAGAAAGTATTTACAATATATTAAGTGAAACATCACAGCAAAATACTCTGTATGGGACTATCCCAGATTTCTGGAATCAATGTACATAAGGAAAAAAAAATGTGTGACGATTAAACAAAAGTCTGGAAAACTAAATATACTAAAATTTAAATATTTTAAATTTAAAATTAGTGGTAGGATTGCAGGTGAATTTTATTTTCTGTTTTACCTGTCTGGCTTTTTACCAATGATCTATCATAAACCTAAGTCATTTATTCATTAAAAAGTTATACAATTTTAGAAGCAAAAAAGGAGAGAACAAAAAATTTAATGAGACCGTTAAAAATTTATCCTTCAATGAGACTGAAACAATTTTGTCATCGAAGCAGAATGTACCAATGAAAGTTTAATTAATCTCCGTGATTGAAGACAAATTTATTTCCAGTCAATAACAGTTCTTAAAATACACACATCACTGCCACAAAAATAGTAATTGGATGAAAATTAGAGAAAGACCAGTACTGCTAACTAGGTTATTTACAATTTTTGAGCTACTTTTATGTCTCCCCCCCACCCCGGCCCCCCAGAGTTGGGGAGGAAATGATTCAAAACTTGTGCAGCTACAAAAAAAAGGCGTGTGTCCGTGTGTGGTGTCGATGGGGGCCACGGTCCGGGGTCTCGCCTTTCTTCCCGCGCTCCCCGGCCAGAACAGCGCCGTTACCTTCAGAAACCAATGGCTTCTCACTACTTCATCCGTGAAAAAGATACATTGCCGCATCTTGTTTGGTATAGGGGGAAACGAAGACAGCTTATTTCTGATACTTGTGGGGCACCTTCCTCCCATCAGCATTTTAAAAGAAAAATAAAGCTAGTTGGAAGGCCTCCCTCCCCCCCCCCCCTCCCTCCCTCCCTCCCTCTCTCCCACCACCGCCACCACCACAGGCCTAATCCAAGCGGGAAAAATCGGCCCGCGGCATTTTCCGCGGGAACCCAGCGTCTAGACTCAAGCTACCCCGGAACCCCCAGAGAGCGGGGCGAAGGGAACCGCGAACGGAGGGCCTCCCGCGGGCTGTGGAGGGCAGTGCCCCAGCGGGGACGGCGGCGGGACGGTGCCTGACGAGGACGCGGGGAGCGCGGCGGGCAGAGCGGCGCCGGCGCCCACCCGGTCCCCGGCCGCTGGCTGCCGGGAGGGAAAACCAGTTTTTCTTTCTCACAGCTATTAAGCACCTACTGTGTTCCAAGGCGCTATACTAGGCGCTTTCCTACAAGCCGAGCTCTGTTTAAGAGAGCTTCCAACTCACGTCGCGACTTCGCCTTCGCAAAACTTCTGAGCACGCTCCCTCTCTCTTCCCGCCCGTCCCCAGAGGCAAAGGTGAGGGACGCCGGACGCCGGAGCCGAGCAGCTCGGAAGCTGCGGGACTCTCCGCTAACTCAAAGGCCGGGGCCCCGAAGGCCGCTTGGCCGCGGGAAGACAGATACTGGGCCCGGCGCTCGCGGGGGCGACACCGGCCGGGTCGTCGGGCGATTCGCTCCGCGAGCATTTACCGACGGTGCGCCGCGCCCCGGGCCCGCCTGGCTCCCTGTCACGTCCGCCTTCCCACCCATCCTCCGCCTCCTCCTGGGGCCACACAGCGAATGGGTCCTTCATAAGAAAAGTGGTGAGCTGCGAGTATGCGTCGGCCAGTCACTTGTAAAAGTGCTCTTCACTACGTATCTACTCATTTAAACTCGCACCCATCGTCGCCCCATTTTACAGATGAGCAAACAAGGTTAAAACCACTTGCCCGAGATCAGGATGCGAACCCAGAAAGTCCAGCCTGGGACACTGCAAAGGTTCCCTACGTTCGAAGTCTCCAAGAACTCCGGGACGTCTCCCTAGAGAGACAGGCTCCCCCGCCTCCGATCCGGGCTTTTGCAGCTCGGGTCGGGGGCGGCCAGCCGTGTGCGGCGGCTGCAGGGGCGCCGGCCCTCCGGTGGCCTCGACCGCCGGAGAGACGCTCCTAGGCGCGCACTCACCGTCCTTCCCGAGCGGCGCGGGGCTGGGGGGCGCCCTGAGCGGCAGCGCCAGGGTCTTGGAGACGGCCCTGCGGAGATACATCGCGCCCGCCGTCCGCAGCGCTGCAGCCCCGGTGGCCGGATGCGCGCTGCCCAGACGCGCGCGGGCTGGGGCCGGGCAGCGCCCCGCCCCGCCCCGCCCCGCCCCGGCGGCCCCAGGGAGGCGGGTAGGGACTCAGAAAGCACCGCTAGCTACCCTTAGTGATTAAATACTTAACACGCGCAAGTAGGTAATCTGTAGTTAATAAGGGGCCAAGTTTAGACTTCCAAGCAACACAAGAAGGGACTGGACACCCAGACCATCCAAGAAGTTGGTAGCCTTGAAAAGAGCAAAACAGATTATTAGTGTGCTTGCTACATTTGACTAGCATCAAGTACGCATCCTCTGGCGATTTGCGGAGATTAGCTACCTCACTGATGGTGTGGAATGTTTAATGAACTGCCAGCTGCTGGTACAGACTGACAAATCAAACCATGTTCGTCTACCACTATGGCTCATTCTTCCCTGAATTTTTACTTTCCAAAGACAGAAAATAGTCAAAGGCGGTAAAGGATGCATTGTATTGTTATTTAATATATTGTAAGCATTAAATCCTAAGGCTCCCCTAAAAATGTTCTGAGTAAACATTTGTAAATTATGACTCCCAGGATACTGTTCTAAGCTTCCCTTTAGAATTCAACTGTAGGATCAGAGTCTGGTATAGTCTGAGGTCTTCTGGATCATCCCCAGGTTCCACAGTTGCCACCCAACCTCCATCAGTCAAACTGTGTATTAGATTCTGTCAAAATGTTTATAATATGCTAGGGACTGTGCTAGATCCTGAGGAGTCATTATAATTTATCTTACAAATATTTATCAAGTATCTATTATGTGATGATCACAGTTCCAGAGCTTTCTTCAATGAACAAGATAAAATTTCTCCTGTCACTCACAGAATTTATAGCTTCAGGTTAAAGAGACATGGAAGCACATCTTTTCTCAGGGGTAGCTGCCAAGCCCATCATCAATGGGGTCAATGATCTCAAAGAATCCTCTGATCAGGTAGCCATAATAAATGCAGTCTAAGAGCTTTGACCAAATCAAATTTGTTTAAACTATGCAAAAATAATATATATGTATGTAAAAGGCTTAAAAAACTTTCCTCAAAGCATTGTCATATCTATTTAACAATCCTAAGGCAGTGGGGGAATGTTGATTATCCTTGTATTACATATGAGAAAACTGAGGTAGTATAATACTGTGGTTAAGAGCATGAGTTTGGGAATCACATACCTGGTCTGATTTGCTGGTCTAAGTAAAATGTAGATAATTTCTATATTCATAGGGTTGATGTGAGCCCTAAAGCATATTACATGAAAACGTGCTCAGCTAGTTGAAGGAGGCAGTGCTAGATTCAGACTTCCAGCCTAAGCTCAAGGCTCCCCTGCCACTTTGCTGCCTTTCAGTGTGGCACGTGACAGGAGTCATTGTATTCTACCATCTCTTATTACATGGTAAGGTCCAGTGGGGAGCATGTCATGCTCTCTTGGTTGGGTGTTGCCATCCCAGCTGGGAGATAAAAGAATCTTGAGATAAATAGTGCCACTTCTCCCAATTATTTTCCTAGTTAAAAGCTCATGCCTCTCAGGTTAAAGAGAATTTCTACCTATTCTACTACTCCTGTAGGAGATGTGGCTTTCCATTTTGAAGACAAACTCTTTTCACATCTTCTTTTTTTGACACAGAGTCTCGCTTTGTTGCCCAGGCTAGAGTGAGTGCTGTGGCATCAGCCTAGCTCACAGCAACCTCAAATTCCCGGGCTCAAGCGATCCTCCTGCCTCAGCCTCCCGAGTAGCTGGGACTCCAGGCATGCACTACCATGCCTGGCTAATTTTTTGTGTATATATATATTAGTTGGTCAATTAATTTCTTTCTATTTATAGTAGACACGGGGTCTCGCTCTTGCTCAGGCTGGTTTCGAACTCCTGACCTCGAGCAATCCGCCCATCTCGGCCTCCCAGAGTGCTAGGATTACAGGCATGAGCCACCGCGCCCCGCCTCTTTTCACATCTTGATGAAACATTTCCCAAAAGAGGACATGCCTTCAGGTTGTCAAATTCACTCTGTAGCAAGCTGTTTCTCCCAAACCCAAGAGAATTTTAGTATTAAATCTTTGCTATGAAAGACTCTGCAAGGCTCAGGCAATAGTTTTCCAGCTGTTAGTCACATTGTTTATAACATTGCCCTTGAGCACATCCTTGACATTTTTCTTGGTCTGGTTGGGAAAATAATCCAAGGTCAGAGGTAACTCAGCTTACCTTAGATGAGTTCCACCTAATTGTGATTGTTGACAAAGATGATATTACTCTTGAAAACATACTATAAGAGTCCTCTACTGGCAATATTAATTATACTTTTTTTTTTTAAGACAGAGTCTCACTCTGTTGCCCGTGCTAGAGTGCTGTGGCATCAGCCTAGCTCACAGCAACCTCAAACTCCTGGGCTCAAGGGATTCTCTTGCCTCAGCCTCCCAAGTAGCTGGGACTACAGGCATGTGCCACCATACCTGGATAATTTTTTCTATATATATTTTTAGTTGTCCAGCTAATTTCTTTCTGTTTTTTTTAGTAGAGACAGGGTCTTGCTCTTGCTTAGGCTGGTCTCAAACTCCTGAGTTCAAACGATCCACCCACCTCGGCCTCCCAGAATGCTAGGATTACAGGCATATGCCACCATGCTTGGCCCAATTATACTTTCAAGATTTAAGTGCTATATAACTAAAAGCAATTTCCAAAGACTGACTGATTTCCTAGACTCCACAGAAAACTAGAAACAGCTAAGTTTTTCTTATCGCTCAATGGTCAGGCTTTAACTGTAAGTTTTGACAGATCAATATTGGTATAAATTGAAACAATTTAGAAGAGTATCTAGGAAGACATATTGGCAAGCAATTAATGAAGTCCTGATAAGCATCCTTTTGATGGTAGAAACTATTTAGATAAAATGAAGGAGAAAAGGTAAATTCTTAAACTATTCTTCAAGGTCACTCAGTACTCACCCCATCTATTCATCACTTTCTCTTCTGCAGCAAAATAAACATGAGATTCCCCAGCACTTCTATATATTTACCTAAGGCTATAGCAAATTACTACAAACTGAGATGGCTTAAAACAACAGAAATTTATTCTCTAACAATTCGGGAGGCTGAAAGCCTGAAATTAAGGTGTTGACAGGGCCGTTTCCCCTCTAAAATCTATAGAGGAGAATCTTTCTTTGCCTTTTTTAGCTTCTGCTGTTTGCCGGCAATCCTTGGCTTACAGCTTCAGCACTCCAATCTCTGCTTCCATCGTTACATCCCCGTCTTATTCCTATGTGTCTGTGTCTCTTCTCTTAATATACCAGACAGACTGCATTAAGGACCCACCCCACTCCAGTATGAACATTAATTACATCTGCAATGAACTTATTTTCAAAAAGTCAACTTTTTGAGGTACTGGGGGGCGGAGCTAGGACTTCAGTGTATCTTTTGGGGAGACAAAAATCAACCTTTAACAACTTCTTTATTTTTTATTTTTTAGAGACAGGGTCTTGCTCTGTCACCCAGGCTGGAGTGCAGTGGCATGGATATAGCTCACTGCAACCTGAAACCCCGGGCCTCGCGATCCTCATGCCTCAGCCTCCCAAGTAGCTGGGACTACAGGCATGTGCTACCATGCCTGGCTATGTTTTTTTGTTTTTTTGTTTTTTTTTTCCCGTAGAGATGGCAGGTCTTGCTATGTTCCCCAGGCTGGTCTCTAACTGCTGGTCTCAAAGTAACTCTCTCACCTCAGCCTCCTGAAGTGCTGGGATTATAGGTGTATGCCACCACACTGGGCCTCAACCTTTAACTTCTTACACTAGAAACTTAGTTCATATAGCCTGTTTTTTCCATGGCAAATTAAGAAAACAATTTAAATGACTACCTCATAGACACTAAATCTTAAGAAAGGTCTACCTGATTCTGACCTATTAAAAAACTTGACTGTACCTGACATGTGATTTTGTCTGTATCCTCTTTTAAATGGAAACTCTCCTTTTACATTACTACAGAAGGAATCATCCTTTGCCACAGTTAATTCTAATTTTTTCTGAGGAATTTAGACTCAGAATGATTCTTGCTCAGTCCAGCTACTCTCTTGAATTGAGAGGTAACCTAGAAATTATTTGCTGTGGTCTTCTCTTTATAATGTGCATTGGGGAAGAGAAGTTCCAAGTGCAAAGGAAATAAAGCAGATGCACAGATATCAGTCAAGAGCAAGAGTCTTGATAACATTTGACTCCCAGGCCTCAGTTACTCTTGGGCTCAGGTGCATTCCTGTTCTTGTGGTCTATGAGTTACTCTGCATCCTGATAACTTTTTACACAAACATAGCTTGAAGTTGGGCATGGTGGATCATGCCTATAATCCTAGCACTTTGAGAAGCCAAGCAAGAGTATCACTTGAGGTCAGGAGTTCAAGACCAGCCTGAGCAACATAGCAAGAACTCATCTCTACAAAAAATTTAAAAATCAGGTAGGCATGGTGGTATGTGCTTATAGTCCCAGCTACTCAGAAGGCTGAGGCAGGAGGATCACTTGAGTCTAGGAACTAAAGGTTGCAGTGAGCTATGACAATGTCATTGTACTCTAGCACCGCCAACATAGCAAGACTGTCTCCAAAAGAAAAAAAAAATTAAAAAATGCAGTCACACTAATCATACTCTAAATGGTAAACAGACACATGTAGATAGTGACTACTGTATTGGAGAGCATAGATATCTCCATCATTGTGGAAAGTTCTTTTGGGCAGCCATGGTCTTCATGAATAGCTCCCTACAGAGTTAAACAGGCACAATATAGAGGAAGATCCACACAGGATAGCTATAATCTCAAAGCCTGATGCACAGTAGATACTGCTTATTAAAGGTATATTTTATTTCCACCTAAGGCTATCAGTTTCTAAAATTTCTAGTTGTCTTATATTTTCCATTCCTTTTAGATATGCAAAATTTTAAGTGTTTCTTTTAGTGAAGAGTGCCCTAAATAGGCACCTGACCTCTGTCTCTATCACTTTGTGACAGTATTAGATTAACGTTGCTGCTAAAACGAACTTAGTGGCTTAAAACTAATTTATTGTCTCAGTTTTGTAGGTGAGATATCTGACACAGGTCTCACTTGGCTAAAATCAAGGTGCTCACAGGACTGTGTTCCTTTCTGGAGGCTCTGGGCAGAATTCATTTCCTTGACATTCCTTGGCTGTTGACCTTCCTCCATCTTCAAAGAAGCAATGGCAGGTTGAGTTTTTCTCACATCACATACCTCTTTACTTATTTATTTATTTATTTATTTTGAGACAGAGTCTCACTGTGTTGCCCGGGCTAGAATGCCATGGTGTCAGCCTAGCTCACAGTAACTTCAGACTCCTGGGCTCAAGCAATCCTTCTGTTTCAGCCTCCCGAGTAGCTGGGACTACAGGCATGTGCCACCATGCCCAGCATGCCTGGCTAATTTTTTCTCCATATATTTTTAGTTGGCCAATTAATTTCTTTTTATTTTTAGTAGAGACAAGGTCTCGTTCTTGCTCAGGCTGGTTTCGAACTCCTGACCTTGAGTGATCCGCCTGCCTTAGCCTCCCAGAGTGCTAGGATTACAGGTGTGAGCCACCACACCCGGCCTCACATCACATAACTCTTGACACACTCTTGCATTTCCCTCTTCCACTTATAAAGACCCTTGTGATTACATTGGGCCTAAATGGATAATCCAGGATAATCTCCCCCTCTCCACATCAGCTGATTAGCAAACTTAATTCCATGTGCAACTTTAACTCCTGTTTGTCATATAAGCTAACATATATGTATGTTCTAGGGAGTAGGATATGAACATCTTGGTGGTCCATTATTCTACCTATCAGAGTGAAGTTGAGCAAATCACTCTTCATCTCTTGTTTTTGCACTCATAAAGTTATGAGACTGGTTTATATGCTCTCCACGATCCTTTCCAACTTTAACAGCTAGGACTCCAAACTGACAAAAATTAATGGTTACTATTAACAACAGTTGGTCTTTCATTGAATTTGGACTAAATAATTATTCTTAAATAATCTAACTCTGAATTAATGTTCAGAAGTAACTTCCAGAGATATTGAACTGTGATTCTCCCAGAATAAGTGTTGGCTAGAGCCCAAAACACACACAAAACCAAATAGAAGGCAATGGACTTTTCTACTTACCATCAGAATAGAGACATAAATGATGACTTTTAAAATGTATGGTACAACAAGTGTTTAAATTACAAGTTAATGAAGTGGCATATAAATAAGGGCTTTGATGAAGGTCAAATGATACACAGTTGACCCTTGAACAACATGGGTTTGAACTTCATGGGTCACTTATACATGGATTTTCTTCTGTCACTGCCACCTCTGAGACAGCAAGACCAACTCCTCCCCTTCCTCCTCAGCCTACTCAACATGAAAATGACGAGGATGAATACCTTTATGATGATCCACTTCCACTCAATGAATATTTTCTCTTCCTTATAATTTTCTTAATCACATTATTTTTCTTTAGCTTACTCTTTTTATTTATATATTTTTAGAAACAGGGTCTTGCTCTGTTGCCCAGCCTTAAGTACAGTGGCACAATCATAGCTCACTATAGCCTCCAACTCCTGGGCCCAAGATATCCTCCTGCCTCAGCCTCCCAAGTAGCTGGGACTACAGGTGCATGGTAGCAGGCCTGGCTAATTTTTTATTTTTTGTAGAGATGAGGTCTTGCTATGTTGCTCAGGCTGGTCTCGAACTTCTGGCCTCAAGTGATCCTTCCACTTCGGCCTCTGAAAAGTTGGGATTACAGGTGTGAGCCACCACACCCCGCCTAGTTTACTTTATTGTAAAAATACAATATATAATATATATTACAAAATGTGTTAATTGGCTGTTTATGTCATCAGTAAGGCTTCCAGCCAACGACAGGCTATTCATAGTTAAGTTTTTGGAAAATCAAAAGTTATATGTGAGGCCAGGCGCAGTGGCTTACACCTGTAATCCTAGCACTCTAGGAGGCCGAGGTGGGAGGATTGCTTGAGCTCAGGAGTTCAAGACCAGCCTGAGCAAGAGCAAGACCCCGTCTCTACTAAAAACAAAGAAATTAATTGGCCAACTAAAAATATATAGAAAAAATTAGCTGGGCATGGTTGCACATGCCTGTAGTCTCAGCTACTGGGGAGGCTGAGGCAGGAGGATAGCTTAAGCCCAGGAGTTTGAGGTTGCTGTGAGCTAGGCTGATGCCACAGCACTCTAGCCTGGGCAATAGAGTGAGACTCTCAAAAAAAAAAAAAAAAAGTTATATGTGGGCCAAGCCTAGTGACTCATGCCTGTAATCCAAGCACTCTGGGAGGCCAAGGTGGGGGGATCCCTTGAGGTCAGGAGTTTGAGACCAGCCTGAGCAAGAGACCCTGTCTCTATAAAAAAAATACAAAAATTAGCTGGGTGTAGTGGCCTGTGCCTGTGGTCCCAGCTACTTGGGAGGCTGAGGCAGGAGGATCACTTAAGCCCAGGAGTTTGAGGTTGTGGTGAGCTATGATGATGCCACTATACTCTAGACAGGCAACAGAGTAAGACTGTGTCTCAAAAAAAAAAAAAGTTATATATGGATTTTTGACTGCTTGTGCAGGGCAGGGGGTTCAGTACCCTTATCCCCACATTGTTCAAGGGTCAATTATATATTTTAAATTTTGTCTATCAGTCTTCACCTATCCCTGCTTCTAAATAATCAAATTTGCTGAATCATTAGATGACAGTCTTATGAACAAATATTGACAACAAACTTCATGTTGCCATGACAATGAGTAAAAACAATCACCTAAATGAAAGTCATTCAAATTGAAGGAAATAGTCAGAAGAAACTCTGGTAACAGGATTCAACTTTACCTTCTAACTTACCAAAATGTCTCCTCTAGAAGAAAATAATCTCTTGGTTCTTTTGTATTTTGAGGAATAAACTAGTTATGTATCCTTAATATACTAAAGAATAAGTGTTTTGATTAGAAATTAAAAGTTGACAAAAGGAGTAAATCCTTCAGCATTGATTTTTGAATTCATCTCTGTGACAGGTTTTCTTACCAATGTGTCCTTAATTACCACTGACCTATCAATCAGATGGTGTCTGATTGAAATACTTCTAATAATTCACCTTAGAATCAACATTTTCTACATGTTGTTACAATATGCATTATCTAAACAATAGTTTTATTTTTTTCATTTAATGAAGCAAAACACAAATGCTGACTTCACATATATTCACATGTAACTTTTTATTTCACATTTACAACTCAACAGATGAGTGAATCCAGAGGAACTGCTATAATCATTATATGGAACATACCTATAATGAAGAGGAAAAAAAATTAAAATTACAGCATTTACCAGCAGAAATAATATTAAAATTAAACCATTCTGAATAATTCACCTTAAAGCATCAGAAAAAGTCTAGCAAACAAATCCATAAAGAGTATCAATACCTAATTTTATTTAAGTTTTAACAAAAAATATTATCTGAACTATGAAAATAGCAAAAGCTAGCTGGATTTGATTTAAATGCTTATTTCATTTTTACCTCTTCATTGGCTGACTGGAGTAGTGAAATGGGGAAGGTGGTAATAGAAAAGAATAATCACAAGATTTGGATAACCCTAAAGAGCTGAGTTTTAGAGTTATTAAAACGAAGTGTTAGGCCGGGCGCGGTGGCTCACGCCTGTAATCCTAGCTCTCTGGGAGGCCGAGATGGGCAGATTGCTCAAGGTCAGGAGTTCAAAACCAGCCTGAGCAAGAAGCGAGACCCCGTCTCTACTATAAATACAAAGAAATTAATTGGCCAACTAATATATATAGAAAAAAATTAGCCGGGCATGGTAGCGCATGCCTGTAGTCCCAGCTACTGGGGAGGCTGAGGCAGCAGGATTGCTTGAGCCCAGGAGTTTGAGGTTGCTGTGAGCTAGGCTGATGCCATGGCACTCACTCTAGCCTGGGCAACAAAGTGAGACTCTGTCTCAAAAAAAAAAAAACCAAACAAAAAAAACGAAGTGTTAGTTTGTGATCATTTATCATACAGCAGATATAAATTATTAATATCTACTTTAATCAGTCCAATCATGAAAGTTAAGATTTTTAAGAGTGATTTTTCACTTTACAAAAGGATTAATATAGGGTTTATTTAAAAGGGTTTGCAGAGGTACATCTAATGTATATATGGTATATTTATATGTATGTAATACACATATATTAGGTATATATATATATATTTTTGGAGACAGAGTCTCACTCTCTTGCCTGGGCTCGAGTGCCATGGTATCAGCCTAGCTGACAGCAACCTCAAACTCCTGGGCTTAAGTGATCCTCCTGCCTCAGCCTTCCGGGTAGCTGGGATTACAGGCATGCACCACCATGCCCGGCTGCTAATTTTTTCTATTTTGGCTAATTTCTTTCTACTTTTAGTAGAGACGGGGTCTCACTCTTGTTCAGGCTGGTCTTGAACTCTTGAGCTCAAGCAATCCTCCTGCCTCTGCCTCCCAGAGTGCTAGGATTACAGGCATGAGCCACTGCACCTGGCCTAGGTGTATATATTTTATATAAATAAAATAAAGTCACTCTCTCTTTTAAATCATAGAGTATGCTATTTTGTCCACTGCTAGTTTTACCAGGAATTGTCCAACTGGATGTTAGTTGTAGTGACAATCATAATAAAATGGTCATTCAGAAAAAAGTTTAAAAACCTATTACCCTTATACATTCATCAATTCTACAATTAAATTCCTAGATGGGCCAGGCATTCGACAAATTGCTGAGTACATGACAATTAATAAAACAGACAGGGTTCCTGTTCTCATGGAATTCATACTCAAGTGTGGGACATGCCAAACAGATATTAAGAAATATACATACAAGTAATGATAACTTGTCATATGTTATAAAACAAGGTATAAGGTACTATTAGGGTTAAGAAAATAATTTTGGTTTCATTCTTAAACATAATTTTCTTTGAGCACAGAGTCAAAGAATAATAATTAAAACTAATTATGCTAAATGTTTCAGGCAAGGTATTAAAAATTCATAAATTTGTCACAGGAATATAGGTGCTAAAAAGTGTAAACACAATGAAAAAATCAGTTTGGGGTTTTTTTTACAGTATTTAAAAAGAGATCAAATTATCTTGCATAATCTGTGCATCCTATAAAATTGTATACTTACTATATTAGTATTTCAAAAGCTTATTCCAACCCATTTCTTCTTTTATACTCCAAAACATCTTCATTATATTGTTTGATGAGCTGTAAGTAGTTAACATTTAAAGTCAGAAATGTAATCTTTCTGGCAACTTTTATAAATAGGAGGCTAACTAATGATGCTTATATTTTACAAGAGGAATAAGGGTAGATAAAAATTACAATTATTCCAGTTAGAAATAAAAGGTTAAGAGATCCAAAAATCCAAAAACCATGTATACACTTGGTCATCACAATTTGACACACTACATTTGAGAAGGCAGCCCTTAAAAGATTAAATTCAACTTCTGTCAAAAAAATTACTTCATTTAGTGGGTAATAAATGTGACAAAATGCCTTACCACAGAGGGGCTAGTGATACATCAGAACTTGGTTATTATATGGGGTCCAGGCTGGTTGGTAGGTACATGTCATACTTCTAATCTTAGAAGTTTGATACTGACTGAATGACTAACACCGCCTCCATCTCCCACTATATGTGTATTAATTAGTGTCAAGAAGGAAAGCCACTTTCTTAGAACTCCTGCCTGACAGAATATGCAACTGGAACAATGGTTGATATATGATGACATTTGCAGCAATCAAAAATCCAATTTCAATCATAGTGTTCTCAACAGCAATTAAGCTGCTTTTTAGGAAAAACCTAAAGTTAAGAATGTATAAAATTTCATTATAACAAACATTAATGAAAAGGATGAATTTCTGCTCTTAAGTTGTAAATGACTTCTAAAATCTCTTAGCCCTTTTAAAGTCAAAGTTCTGAACTACTTTAAGGAGAAAATCCAAATAAGAGATCTAAGAGCTGGAGGTGGGGGCTAGTCAAACTCATTATATACAAAAAAAATTTTAAATACTAATAACATAGTAGATACTTTCAGTCAACTTTTAGAAATTATTTTATCTCTACAAAGGTAGCGTTTCACAGTAGTATGTGGCCTCTGAGATCAGAGAGAACTGGGTTCAGTAAACTAATTTCTCCAGATGTGTTTCTTCATCTTAAAGGATTAACAATAATGGTATGTATTCTATGTACACTCCATAGAGTTCTTGAAATGATTAAATGAGAGTTTACATGTGAAGCATTTGGCATAAAGATTTTTTAAAAAGGCTGCTACACACTAAGTACAATTTCAAACAATGTATTTATACAAACGTTAATTAAAATCTAATGTTTTGGAAGTCTACTGGGATTTTTTTTTTAAGACTAGTCAAGTGCAGTAGTGAGGAGGGGGGAAAGTAGTAGAACAAGGAGTTCAATCTGTAACTGACTGTGAACAATCACGTGAGATAACTCACTACCTTCAGACCAGCCTCTACTGGAATTTAATTTGTGCAACTTGTTCACTGCTGCTTTGTTCCTATGGCATCTGGAAAAGGTGCCTTCATAAAACCCCAACCAGCCTCAAATCTTACTAAGTGATAAATATAACTATTTATGGAGATACCTTAAAGCGATATAAGTCAATGTACCATTTGATCCAGGAATCCCATTACTGGGCATCTACCCAAAATAACAAAAGTCACTCTATGAAAAAGACACCTGCATTCGAATGTTTATAACAGCACAATTCACAATTGCAAAGATGTGGAAACAACCCAAGTGCCCATCAATATATGAGTGGATTAATAAAATGTGGTATATGTATACCATGGAGTACTATTCAGCTATAAGAAAGGACAGTGATATAGCACCTCTTGTATTTTCCTGGCTAGAGCTGGAACCCATTCTATTAAGTGAAATATCCCAAGAATGGAAAGATAAGCACCACATGTACTCACCAGCAAATTGGTATTAACTGATCAACACCTAAGTGGACATATAGGAATAACATTTATCGGGTGTCTGGCAGGTGGGGTGGAGGGGATGGGTATATACACACACAATGAGTGCCATGCGCACCAACTGGGGGATGGACACGCTTGAAGCTCTGACTCAAGGGGGGAGGTGGCAATATACATATATATACATAACCTTAAGGCAATATACATAACCTTAACATTTGTACCCCCACAATATGCTGGAAAAAAATAAAATTAAAAAAAATAATAAAAAAGAAACAAATATAACTAATATTTAGTAAAACTGCCATTCCTCACAAAATCATGCTAAGTTAATAATGACAAACAAATTTCAGCCTCGTCATACTTTGTCAATGCCACTGAAATTGTAATTTCTTTTAAGTCCTTGGGATTTCTGTAGAAATGTTATTAGTGATTACGTTTCCTATTGTTATGGGAATTTTACTCCCATACAACCAAACAGCACCATTCTCAATCTCACACTGACTGCTATCTCGTTCTCCCACTGTGTTGGGGTCTCAAGACACATGAAAGTAAAGTACTTACATAGACCCACATAAAGACGCTGGTGCCCAAGGTCAACCCAACTTTCAGCCAGTCAGGTTTGTCATTTGGCGGGTCCCGCACGTAGAACTTTGACCGCGCTGAAGCTGAAACGGGACAGAGTCTGTAAATCTGTAACTTGCTGCCTTGTAAGAAAAAAACCTAACATTTACGTGTGTATTATCTCATTTAATTATCCCTTCAACGCCCTACGCCCCAACACACACACTTAACAGCCAAGGAAACAGAGGTTCAGACAGGTCAGGTAACTCCCTCAGCGCCAATAGCAGAGCCAGAGAGGTTGCTCCTGTCTCGCCGGACGCCTTCAAAGCCTGGTTTAAGGGCTTGGAGACCCTCAGACCATTCGGGAGTGGGCGGGTAGGAAGCGCTCCGGGGAGGGTCTCCCCTATCCCACACTGCAGCACCGAACCTGCAGAGTTGAGACGGGAGAGACCCACGGGGGTCAAAAGGGGTCAAGCGGCACTTGGAAAAGGGCTGGCGGCGGGATAAGGGGAGCGGACAGTCCCGGGTAGGAGCAGGCGTGGGGTCCGAGCCACCAGTCCGCGAAGGTCATTGCAGGACGAGCCCGGGGCGTTGCCACCTCCTACCCCTGCGGGCCGGGTCCTCCCTGGGAAGGGTAGGATCAGGGTCGAGTCGGCCTGCAAGAAGATGGACACTCACAGCCACTTGGAAGCCTGGCGGGGGCCAGCAGCCGTGAGAAGGGTCGCAGCAGTGCGGACGGCGCCATCTTGCCGGGAGCAGCTCCGTCTCTTTGGGCGTCGGCGCCGGATGCGCGCCCCCTGGCGGGCGGAAGTGCGGGCCTCGCGGGCTCAGCAACCCAGCTCCGCCGGGGAGACGACGCGAATCCCAGTTACGGCAGGTTCCCTAGCATCCCTGGCCTTCTGTCTGTAAAGCAGTTAGGAAGGAAATGATTAAAAAAAAAAAAAAAAGTAGTTTATCTACTTCTCTGTCCTTTCAGAGTGTATTTTCACCCCCTTCCCGGGGACACTTATGAAGGAGTTTACTGTTATATTAATAAAAGCTTCCAATGTGAGCCAGAAAACTGAAAATGAAGTGTGCTGAGTAATAACTAGCATTTAAATTGAATTCTGTATTCCAGGCACGGTGCATTAATGTGTTATATGGTTTACATTCATTGTTTTATTTCATCTTCACAACCATCACGTGACATGCTGTGCTTATAAGCAAATTTACAGGTGAAGCTCAAAGACCATGGCTACTCATCCAAGGTGACATATTATACCTTATATTTAAAATGATATCTTAACAATTCTTAAAGTCCATTTACACTCACAATCCTGTTAAGTAGAGAGAATTTCCATACCTTAGAAATAAAAGTGCCCTGAAGGGCCCAAGATCACACAGCTGGCAGAGGTAGGATTCAGTTTGAGGTCTCCTGTCCCCAGATCTAGTGATCTTTTCTAGCCCACCTAACAAGCTCAATAAGATGTAGATCAAAGTTGAAAACTCCACTCCTGTTTACCACTTTTTAGCAGTATGAGTTTTAGACAAATTACTTAACCTCTCTACGCTTCAGTTTTACAACTGTAACATCCTATGGTGTCATCCAGAACCTTATAAAATGTGTGGTAGTAGTAAACAACTTGTTTAGTTTCGCCTATTAAAGACATTGTTCTGGCAGGACGTGGTGGCTCACGCATGTAATCCAAGCACTCTGGGAGACCAAGGCAGGAGAATAGCTTGAGGTCAGGAGTTCCAGACCAGTCTGAGCAAGAGCAAGACCCCATCTCTACTAAAAATAAAAAAAATATTAGAAAAAATTAGCTGGGCATTGTGGTGCATGTCTGTAGTCCCAGCTACCATGGAGGCTGAGGCAGAAGGATTGCTAGGGCCCAGAAGTTGGAGATTCCTCTGAGCTAGGTTGATACTACGACATTCTCCTGGCAACAGAGTAAGACTCTGTCTCAAAAAATAAAATAAAATAAAAAATAATTACATCCTTTTGACCAAGACGTTTCATCTTGCACACTGAGCCAGATTTTTGTGCATTCAATTCTCAGTTCAATCTGAAGCCTAAAGATCATAGAAAAACATGTATAGGTAACAAAAATAATAAATTTTGACCATTTAAAACTAATCCTTTTTACTCTGGGAGGCCAAGGTGGGCGGATTGCTTAAAGCCAGGAGTTCGAAATCACCCTGAGCAAGAGTGAGACCCCATCTCTACTAAAAATAGAAATAAATTAATTGGCCAACTAAATATTTATAGAAAAAATTAGCCGGGCATGGTGGTGCATGTCTATAGTTACAGGTACTCGGGAGGCTGAGGCAGAAGGATTGCTCGAGCTCAGGAGTTGGAGGTTGCTGTGAGGTACACTGACGCCATGGCACTCTAACTAGGGCAACAGAGTGAGACTCTGTCTCAAAAAAATAAATAAATAAAATAAAACTAATCCTTTAAGCTTAAAGCCATTTAGGTTAATTTAAAAAGCAAAACAAATGTTAGCAATCTTTTTTTCCTTCTATATTTTCTTTAGCAATGTTCTTTTAAAATCTTTTTTAATCAAAAATTACTGACCAGGCCGGGCGCGGTGGCTCAAGCCTGTAATCCTAGCTCTCTGGGAGGCCGAGGTGGGCGGATCCTTTGAGCTCAGGAGTTCGAGACCAGCCTGAGCAAGAGCGAGACCCCATCTCTACTATAAATAGAAAGAAATTAATTGGCCAACTAATATATATAGAAAAAATTAGCCGGGCATGGTGGCACATGCCTGTACTCCCAGCTACTTGGGAGGCGGAGGCAGCAGGATAGCTTGAGCCCAGGAGTTTGAGGTTGCTGTGAGCTAGGCTGACGCCATGGCACTCACTCTAGCCTGGGCAATAAAGTGAGACTCTGTCTCAAAAAAAAAAAAAAAAAAAAAAATTACTGACCAAAGAGTAATACTTGTGCTATGTTTTCTGGCCCATTTTTACATGCAAATGATGGCTAAATGTATTGCTAATTTGTGAATCATTTTACTTTGTAAGCTAGTTTGAGCCTCCTGGACTCATGCTCAAGTAAGCAAACCACCCAACTCATATGCTGAGTCAGTTGTTGGTTGTTAACTTAGTGGCTTCTTGTCCACTCAGCAACCTGTCAGTTGTATGTCCTTTCTACAGGATCTTTTGGAAGCTTGTCCTGACGAAGCTTTTGCTAGTATCCAACAAGTTGAAACAGAAGCCACGTTTAGTCAGAGTATACAGTTTAATCAGAGTATACAGAACCAGTAAGGAAATTATTAATTTCAGTACTACTGTTGGGTAAGGCTGTTTTGTTCTTTTTTCAGAGCTTTGGTCCCTATTTTGGTCCCCTTTTACTATTATATATTTTGGGAAAGTAATGATGAAATATAAGCACATTTCTCTCAGTATATTAGAGTTGATGGAAACTTACACTTGGAGTATCCAGCTGTATGTGAAACTCCATCTTGAAAAGAATCCTGATGAAGCAATTCTAGCCAGGAGCTATTTTAGTAGAAGTTGCTTCATAACATTCATTTAGCATTTTCAGAATTTGAACACTAAAACTTTATTCATGACTCAGGTGAAGAAAGGGGGATTTGAGTTGGCAGCTAGAAATGCAAAATTTTAGTTTTAGATTTTTCTGCTGGGAAACATCTTACTGACCTCATATCTCCCAGGAACAGTTAAAAAAGAGCAAGAGCTGAAAACAGTACAAAATGCAATACCACTATATGTATGTTTATGGATTTATGATGCATGAGAGTACTACAGATCAAATTTAAGACCTGGAGAGGGATGGACCTCCTGATGTATCCAGAAGTTTTTATTTAAAAAAAAGTCATAAAGTGATAGCAAAATGCTAATATTTGTTGAATCTAGGTGACAGGCCAGGAACAGTGGCTCATGCCTATATTCCCTGCACGTTGAGAGGCCAAGGCAGGAAGATCGCTTGAGGCCAGGAGTTTGAGACCAACCTGGGCAACATGACAAGACCCCATCTCTGCAAGAAATAAATTAGCTGGGCATGGTGGTGATTGCCTATAGTCCTAGCTACTTGGGAGGCTGAGCCAGGAGGATCACTTGAGCCTTGAGGTTGGAGGTTGCAGTGAGCTGTGATCATGCCACTTCACAACAACAACAAAAATCCCTAGTGACAAATACATAGATTTCTTTTATAGTTTTTCATAAAATCTAAATAATAAATAAGATGTAAAATCTCAATAGAGAACATCTTACATATATGAAGATGAGAAATTTCACTCTACACATTCCCTTTGTACAATTAAAACTTGCAAGGTAAATGATTTTATTTATTTATGGTTAATTATTTTAGAGGTGGCATTTTGCCCACAGTGACAATGCAAGTGCATGTGGTAATACGAATGAATTCATTTCGACCACAGTGACATACAAGTGAATGTGGTAATATGAACGAATTATTATCATTATTATCATCAGCAGCAGCAGATAGCCTTGGATATGTTATCTTCCTGGAAGCCTAGCTGTCATTAACAGCAAAACTCAAATTAAATGGGATCTCTATCAAATGGTAATGATAAGAGTAGATATTCTATTGTTGAGTTCAGGCTATCAAGTCACTGTGTGGTCAGACTGTTATCTAGGAAATAAATCAGATAAATGTTAAATCAGACGAGTGCTCACTGAGACAGCCCAAAGGAATTTGCCCCACTATATTGCTGGCTCATCTAATCAGGTACTCAGCTTCTGGTGGAAACTGTTGTTTGTTTCAAAGGCCAGAAATTTTCTCCTTTGAAGGGAAAGATAGAATATTATTTACAGGAGAAATTTAGGAAACCATAGCAAATAATACTGCTGTCAGACTTTTGGATATGAAGCCAGAGATTTGAAAACCTATTAAGAGCTAAGTTGAAATTATCACCTGCAGTTAGACAATTTTTCTATCTTTTAATAGTTCAGATAGTTGAAAGACATCTTAGGAGAGTAAATTTTGCAGGTTACCACTATATTAACAACTTTTAAAAAATGAATTCTAAACTTGTTCTTAGTTTTAAATATATAAAAAAGTAAAAGTTTAAAAACTGGCCACATTTCAAAATTGAAACATAGTTTCCTGTAGATACAATTTTCTTAAACTGTTGAAGAGAGATCAGGAAATTCCAGGAATTGACTGCTAAAACCGTATTTATGACTCAGGCGAAGGGAGAGGGCAATCAAGATGGCACCTAGAAAACTCAAGTTTTAGTCTCAGATTTTTACCCTGGGAAATATCTTTCTCAACTCACACCTGTGGGGTCAGAGGTTAAAGAAGAGCAATTTGAAAATTGTAAAATATCTTTGTGAAGAAATATGAAAGAGCAAAACTAATGCAAATATATTGTTTAATGATTCATAATGCAAAAAATGCTACACATCTAATTCAGGATTTAGAAAGAGATAAAAAAAAAACAAGGGTAAAAAAATGGCTCAATTCCAGCCTTTCACTGAGTAAAAAAAAAAAAGACAAAAAATTTTTAAAAAATTATAAAAAAATAAAGAAAAAAATGGCTCAAATGACTTGAAAATTTTTAGATCATGAAAGGAATGTGACTTTGAAAAGGTTTTACTATTGCTGTTAATGAAATGACTTACATTTTTGAAAGGGGTCTGATTCAGTATCTAGTCTGACCTTGCTCACTAGAGCAGTATCCTGTATTTTTGCAAGATGTTCTTTGGCTTCTGAGATTTGAAAATTTCTGGTAATGGGGAGTTCAATGAGTCACAATAGTAAACACTAACTTGAAGCCAGTTTGAACCCAGGACAGTGTCTTTCACTCTCCAATACCCCCAAGGTGACTCATCCGGTAGGTCTGTCAACTCTGCATGGTATGGCCTTACCAAATAAATAAAAACACACACTTCAACCTTCAGAGACTACTTTGGGAGTACAAATATGTCACTTCGGATCTGGCTAACTACTTTTCCAGGCTCATCTTAATGTTCACCAAATCATTGATACCTCAGTCAGCCAGACACATTTAATCAGTCAAGCTCTTTTTTTTTTTTTTTTTTTTTTTTGACACAGAGTCTCGCTTTGTTGCCCAGGCTAGAGTGCGTGCCATGGCGTCAGCCTAGCTCACAGCAACCTCAAACTCCTGGGCTCAAGCAATCCTCCTGCCTCAGCCTCCCGAGTAGCTGGGACTATAGGCCTGCGCCACCATGCATGGCTAATTATATATATATGTTAGTTGGCCAATTAATTTCTATTTTTTTATAGTAGAGACGGGGTCTCGCTCAGGCTGGTTTTGAACTCCTGACCTTGAGCAATCCGCCCATCTCGGCCTCCCAGAGTGCTGGGATTACAGGCGTGAGGGAGTCACCGCGCCCAGCACAGTCAAGCTCTTTCACGCTTTTCAGACTCTATTAAGGCTCTTCCTCTCCATATCTGTTCACAAGGTCTCACTGGAGTGAAGACTTTTTTATTTTCCCTTCCGCCTCTGCTCTTTAATTAGACACTTTGTCCATGATCAAATACAGCGCTTCTTGGACACCTACACCTGCATCTTAGCACTTTAGGCTCAAACTATGATCACATAGTGTGGGAGAGTCTACCCAATGAATGAAAGGCAATCTAGTAGTAGGAACTAGCACAAAGGCTATTTTTGATGACGAGTCGATCGCTCCCCCGGCGCTTCGAGAGCACGCACTAAAAGGATGGGCGGGGCTTGCCGCTACCCTCTCTGCCTCGGCGGACGGGCCAGCCTCCAGGTTTCCCAGCAAGCTCCAGGACAGAGGAGGTGGGGAAAGGAGGTCATCGCGCCTGCGTACTACGAAGTGTGACCCGGGTGGGAAAGCCCTCCGCGTCCGCCATTTTGGCTGCCTCTGTCCGTCTGTTCAGTTACCACGTGAACCGCCGACGGAGACCCGTGGTGGGGGGGGAGGCGGCGGCAGCGTTAAGTGAGAAAGGAAAAAAGACAACGAGGAGAAGTGGGTGTCCGGGTAGGACGACGTGGCGAAACCCAAGGCCCGGTGGTGGCGACGGATCGTTGTATTCAAGGCTGAAGTAGCCAGGGAACGGCAGCGGCGGCGGTCGGACAAACAGACTGACCGAGCCGGGTAGTGGCGGGAGCAGCGGGAGGAGCCGGAACGATGCCGGCCGTGAGCCTCCCGCCCAAGGAGAACGCGCTCTTCAAGCGGATCTTGGTAAGCGTGAGGCTCTGGGCAAGCAGCGGGGAGGATTTAGCCAGTAACCGGGCCTGTCACCCTTAACCTCGGCCCGGCGGGCACCGAGCCGACCCCGCCTTCCTAGTCTTAGTGAGGCCGAATGCACTTCTTCGTTCTCTCTCTATGGTTCCCACTTCGGCCCGCGCGCCAGGGACCAAGGCTTCCCCCTCCCGTCTCCACGCTTGAGGCCCTGGTTCCGGGCTAGGCCCAGACCTCCCGGCTTCTGGAATGCCTGTTTTCATCTTCCCCAAGCTAAGGGAGAAGAGGCCCGGCCGTCAGCAGTGAAGCGGCCGACACCGGCAGTAGTCGCGGCACGGTTGGTGTGGAAATCCTGCCGGCAGGCCGGGTTGGCACCCTTGGAAGGAACAGGTGGTGCGGATGCAGCACGGCTCATTCATTGCCTAAGCACGGTTCTCCCTCCATCGTCCGTCCCTCCCTCTTCCTCCCCTCTTGGGATTCACCTGTCTCCGCCCGGTCGCGCGTCGCGGAATGACCCGGGAGGAAGGAACGAAGGGGGAGTTCAGTGGAGGAAAAGAAGCTTTCCAAACGACTGCCTCTTTATAAGTGTGCAGCTCCTTTGCCTCTCTTGTTCCCTCCTTTCTTAAGTAGGGACGAGACATTCATAGTTTCGGAGCTGGAAACGGCCCCACCTCATCACTCTTTAGGAGGTGGGGCCCATTGTGAGGGGGCGGTTCGGTAGGAAGTGAAAAGTTAAGAGCTTTCAATTGAGATATTCTAGAGGTAGACTTTTTTTGCACTGAAGTGTATTAACACTGCTGCAAAAACTTAGCAGAAAAAAAGAATATAAGAACTTTTGAGAGGGATCTTGGTGCTAGCTGAAACCCACTTATTCTCTACTTTTCAAATGTGTGCACTTTGCATTTTTTAAAAACCATAAGCACATTTATGTTTGTTGGGACTGTTTAAGTTGTAAAATATGTCCTGTGGTCTTGGTGCTATATAATTAATACATTGTAGCACATTTCTTGTTTGGCATTTAGTGTGTGGGTTGCCTCTTTCACCCAAACATTTCTTTATGAAAGAATTAACTGTGCTTGTCAAACTTGAGACAAAATTTGGGGTGTTAAGTTTTTCTCTTGCAGTTATAATTTATGTAACTTGTTTCAAAAGTAGAACAACTCTGGGGGCCAGGTTTTCAAGTAAGAGAATCATCCATGTTGAACTAACAATTTTACAAAAATATCCATATGCCTTCCAGATTTAATGAATTCATGTTAGAAAACATGTGAGAAAGTCACATCCAATGCTACATTACTCTTAGTTACCCTGAAATCCTTTTTGGAATTTTGTTTTAAGACTAATGAGATTGTGGGTAGAACTATAGCATAGTTTTAGGAAAACAGTTATTTATTCTTAAGCCTTTAAAAAGGCTAATTGGTGTGTGGGTAGGACTATAACATAGTTTTAGGATAGCAAGTTATCTTTAATCCCCGCCTTTATTTTGGTAAAAAAAAAAAAAAACAAACTGAAAAGTTGAGAGAACAAGGAATACTCATAAACTCTTTACCTAAATTTAATATTTAAATACTCATAAACTCTTTACCTAAATTTAATATTTAACATTTTGCCATATTTCTCTCTCTCCATATATATCTGAAACAATTAAAAGTAAGTTGCATGGCTCACGCCTGTAATCCTAGCACTCTGGGAGGCCGAGGCGGGCAGATTGTTCGAGGTCGGGAGTTCGAAACCAGCCTGAGCAAGACCCCGTCTCTACCAAAAATAGAAAGAAATTAATTGACCAACTAAATATATATATATATAAAAAAAAAAAGAATTAGCTGGGCATGGCGGCGCGTGCCTTGTAGTCCCAGCTCCTGGGGAGGCTGAGGCAGTAGGATCGCTGAGCCCAGGAGTTTGAGGTTGCTGTGAGCCAGGCTAATGCCACGGCACTCTAGCCTGGGCAACAAAGTGAGACTCTGTCTCAAAAAAAAAAAAGTAAGTTGCAGACATAGAACTTCATACCTAAATACTTCAAGAAGCATCTCCTAAGAATAAGGATATTGTGCTGTATAACCATTATACTGTCATTCCCTAGTATTGTCTAATATCCAGTTTCCCAAGTGTTATCACTTTTTAAGAAAATCATACTTTTTATTTTGAGATAACTGCAGATTCACATAGTTCAAGAAACAATTTATAGAGATCCCTTATACTCTTTAACTCTTTTCCCCAACCCTAATAACCTTGCAAAACTATTGTTCATTATTATAACATTGATACCATCTACCTATCTACCAATCTTCAGATTTCCTTAATTTTACTTGTACTCATTTGTGTGTGTGTGTGTGTGTGTGTGTGTGTGTGTGTGTGTTTGTAGTCATCCTTGGTTTCCTTGGGGGATTGGTTTCCCAGGGATATCAAAATCCAAGATGCTCAAGTCCCTTGTATAAAATGGTGTAGTATTTGTATATGAGCTACGCACATCCTTCTATATACTTTATTTTTGTTTTTGGTGGGTGTTTTTGTTTGTTTGTTTGTTTAAGAAACAGTCTCACTCGGTCACCCAGGCTGGAGCTCAGTGGCATAATCAAAGCTCACTGCAGCCTTGAATTCCTGGACTGAAGCAATCCTCCCGCCTCAGCCTCCCAAAGTGCTGGGCTTAAGTCACCATATCCGGCTCTCTTGCATACTTTAAATCATCTCTAGATTAGTTATAATACCTTATACAAAATAAATGCTATATAAATAGTTGTCGTACCGTATTTTTAAATTTGTATTGTATTGTTATTTTTATTTTTTTCAAGTATTTTCAATCTCCACATGTAGAGCCCAAGGAAAATTAGAGCCAACTGTATTGGTTCTATGCAGTGTTTTCACATGTAGATTCCACCACTACAGTTAAGATACAGAATAGTTTCATCAGCGCAAAGAATCCCTCTGTTGCCCTCTTAGAACCACATTCACCCACCTCTCTCCTATCCTCTTCCTCCAATCTCCAGCAGTCATTACTAATCTGTTCTCTATTTGTATAATTTTGTCATTCCAAACATGTTTACTCAAAAGGATTATACAGGATATAACTTTTTGGGATTGACCTTTTTTTATGTAGCAGAATTCCTTTGAGATTCATTCAAGTTGTTGCTTATATCAATAATTTTTTTTCTTTTTATTGTTTTATTAGAGATGGGGGTCTTGCTGTGTTGCCCAGGCAGGAGTGCAGGAGTGGCTGTTCACAGGCATTATCATAGTACACTGCAGCCTTGAACTCCTGGGCTCAAGCAACCCCCCTGCTTCAGTTTCTTGAGTAGCAGGGACTACAGGTATGCAGCACCACCCAGCTAATAGTTTATTCATTTTTATTGCTTGGTGTAGTATTCCATGATACAGATGTACCACAGTTTGTTCAACCAGTCATAGAATAAAAATTTTTAATTAAATATCTTCCTTATTTGGGGTTGTGGTGATAGTGGGCAAAAACTTTTAAGTTCATTACTAAAATCACGGTACTAAGAGATTATTGTGATAAGGTATATGCAAGAAGAATGTGAAAAATCACTAAATGAAAGAAAAGTAAAGGAGATATAATGTCCTTATTGGCCAAAAGAATAGTTAGTATTGATTTTTTAAAATCGCATCTGCCGCTTGAGCTTTGATTGTAAGTTAGTTCTTTGGATTTTAAGCTCTTTTTTGGGGGGCCCTGTCCAATAAAGAAAAGTTGGACATACTCTAATGCTTTATAATCAAGTGGTGTTAGGCTGGTACCTGTTGTTAAATCATTCCAGCAGCATTCAGTTTTTACTTTATAAGTTGTACCATACTTGTTTGTACTGAAGTAGGAAATGAAGTTTGTATTTTCTAAAAATTTGAAACCTCAGTTTCAAAATAATGAAAGGTTTTTGCCTTAATTTTCAATGGAAACCTAGTTTACACATCAGTTTGCAAAAATTTCAGTTTCTGCAGTTGATTTGCCTGGCTGGATTTAGTCTAATTGGTATCTAAAATTCAGTTTTGTTGCATATTTGGCTCTTTTTTTCCATGTTACTCTACTGTTTTCTCACTATAGCATTGTCATAAGTTAGTCAAGATGGCTGCATATGTCTGCATATTGTTTCTTATCTATAAACATAATCTATAATATGTCTATAATATGTCTAGAGAAAGGAGAGAATGAATTGAATGTGATATATGTTATGTAAGAGTGTAGGTTAAAGAAGAATTGTTTGTGTTATCCAGAAGCTATTTTTGTTTTTTGTAATTACAAACTGTTTTAACTTATTTGGAAAATTAAGTCATTAGAAAATTGTAGGCTTTGCCTTTTTTTTTTTTTTTTTTTTTTTTTTTTTTGAGACAGAGTCTCACTTTGTTGCTCAGGCTAGAGTGAGTGCTGTTGTGTCAGCCTAGCTCACAGCAACCTCAATCTCCTGGGCTCAAGCAATCCTTCTGCCTTAGCCTCCCGAGTAGCTGGGACTACAGGCATGTATGTGCCACCATGCCCGGCTAATTTTTTGTATATATATATTTTAGTTGGTCAATTAGTTTCTTTATGTTTTTAGTAGAGGCGGGGTCTGGCTCAGGCTGGTTTCGAACTCCTGAACTTGAGCGATCCACCCGCCTCGGCCTCCCAGAGTGCTTGGATTACAGGCGTGAGCCACCGTGCCCCGGCGGCCGGCTTTACCTTCTTTTGATGCTGTTTGTTTATCTAAATACTTTGAGGGTGTTATCAGATCTTTACACCACTTTATTAGGGTCTAGGCTATGGATAGGAAAAATGAGATTGCCAGAGTAGAACGAAATCCACAAATTTCTAGATTTTAGCCCATTTGGAAAAGTTGGACATACCCATATGCCTTGGCAGTTGAGTGTTGTTAGGTTGGTTCTGTTGCTGCTGCTTCCTTCTTTCTTTTTCGCTCTTCAGATGTTTATGTGAGTTACAAGAAAAAAGTCATCTTAAGTTGGGAATATGGTACATCATTTTTATTTTTTTTGAGACAGAGTCTTACTCTGTTGTCCAGGCTAGCATGCTATGGTGTCACCTTAGCTCACAGCAACCTCAAACTCCTGGGCTCAAGCGATCCTCCTGCCTCAGCCTCCCAAGTAGCTGGGACTACAGGCAGGTGCCACCATACCCAGCTAATTTTTTCTGTATATATTTTTAGTTGTCCAGCTAATTTCTTTCTATTTTTTTAGTAGAGACAGGGTCTTGCTCTTGCTCAGACTGGTCTCGAACTCCTGAGCTCAAGCAGTCCTCCTGCCTCGGCCTTCCAAAGTGCTAGGATTACAGACTTGAGCCACCACATCCGGCCTGGTACATCATTAATAAATGTAGTTTTGGACTTTAGCCTGAATGATTTATATTATTTGTTATGAGTTTAAAGGACAAGAATTTTCCTTTTCTAGAAAAGTGGTAAGAGAGGTTAGCATAGCATAGTGATAATATTTATGATTTATCACTATTTGCCAGGTGAAATGAGAAACCTATTTGTCAGGCTCTGCCTTAGAGGCTTTAGAGTACCACTGCACAATAGAATTTTTTGTGATGATAAAAATATTCTGTATCTACTTTAATGTGATAGCCATTGGACATGTAGTTATTGCACACTTGAAATATGGCTAGTGAGATCAAGGAAGAGAATTTTTAATTAATTTTAATTCAGATAGCCACACATGATAAATGGTTACCATTTTGGACACAGTGCACTTTTTAGAGTCCTTTCTTAATTCTCAGAATTTTTCGAAGTAGGGACGTTTTTATTAAGCAGACAAACTGAAATTAAGGTCAATGACTAGTAGTTAGAGTCCAGATGAAACTTTTCTTTTTTCTTCCCTCAGGGCACTTATATTACATATGTCCACTGTTTAACTATTTTGGGGTGTAGGAGGTTGGAAAGGGAGTTCTTTGTTAGGCCAAGGAGTTGTAATAATTATTAGGTGGCAGCACACATTGTAGGTAAATTATTTCATATGATTTATTGCCTTTCAAAAAAACTGCTGTTTCTACTAGTTAATGATACTTAGGTTGACTTTAGATGCTGTTGAAATTCAGATTAGGAATTTTTAACATGTAGGTTTCATATGCTCACAAAAGGTCACCTGATTTAAATTAAACTTCTTTGTGGCAAAATTCTACTTTGCAACTGAGTGTGGACAGTAACTTTGAAATTGGTTTTAATATATTTTTCCTTTATACTGCTTTGTTTAGAATATAACAAAAAATGGAAACAAAGTTTTCCCTGCTGTGAAGTCCCCTTTCTTCTGTATATAGGGGGCAATAAAATGTTTAAACTAGAATAAATTTTTGCTTAAAAATATACCAGAAAATGAAGTTGAAATATAAATATACTATATTCTTATGAAAATCACAAAATAATTTTTTTAAAGTCTAAAAATCTAGTAAGAAGTAAAAACCTTTTCATTGCTTGATACCTCGTAAAAAAAAAAAAGAAGTAAAAACCTTTTTATAATTGGCAAATTTACTCTTTGCTTTTAAATTTTTGATCTTCTGGAATGAGGTGCAGTATGCATGAGCAAATATGTTTTGTTTCAAATTGATAAAGCATATATTTTTATAGTGCTGTATTGTGTTAGAAACCTGAAATGTTTTTAAAAATGATAGTTTTGGGTCAAGGGAGTAGGTTAAAAATACTTGTTTGTGCAGGTTATTTGGGGGAATAGGGTATTCTGGTTAAAAAAAAGAAAGTGACTGCAGTTTAGTTTTCAATAGTAGTAGGCAACACTATATTTTCAGAAAAGTAGACAAAAGCTTCATAGGGAACGTTCCATTCTGTAGATATGTCAAAGCTTTACAGTCCTTCTAGGTCATTATTGGTGCTCACACCAACTAGTTATTTCATAATAGAATTGCTATCCTCACTTTTGCTTTGAAGCACTGGTTAAAGGACAGTTTCCAGAGAGGCAGGCATGGTTCCCTGTATGTTTAGAGTACTGGAGAGCTACTGACCAACCCGCCTCAACTGAAGGGATCTCTCTCTCCTTAGTGTGCATTCTTTATTTCCTTTAATATTTTGGCTTCTGACAATGCCGTTCCAACAGCATTCAAATACATCTTTGTTCATAAAAGCATTTTGGACATAAAAAGCAAGGTCATATAAAGAATCATATGCAAAGGACTGTTCAGAATTTTCTCCCCCAGATATCTGCAGGGCTCATTTTAATTATTTCTTTTAGGACTCTGCTCAGGTGTCCTTTAAGTGTTATACAGAGACCTTCCTTGATGAGGAAGAGATCTTCGTCCTCCCGAAGGATGAGATTTTTTGATCTGTTAATTGCTACATTCACATTTGTTAAACCAATGTATCACAGTAGATGTTTAATAAATATTTTTGCATGATATGAGTGTTAAAACAATGATTACAGGGCAAGAAAGATCTTTGGATTGTGTGCCTGCTTAAGTATTTTTGGAGAAGGGAGTTAAGTTGGGCTTTGGCATTGTATAGAATACATTATTATATGAGGTAATTGTCGGATGTCAGGCAGAGCCTGTTTTATTTGGTAAGACCTTGGAAGTTTCATTTATGAATGAATCATAGTATTAATTTGTTTATGTGGCCTTTGTCTCATCACAGAAGCATAATAAGAGGAAAATTTTATTGTTGTTTCTTTTTTGGTTGTTTTGGCACCAGAGATAAATAATGGTATCAGGATTAAAGAGTTTGTTGTGAGCATGCAGAATTAGAATCTTCAGACGGTAAGACTCAGTTATACATAAAGTTTGATTCTGACACAAAGTCAGGATTGAGGACCACTATATATGATATTATAAAACAGGACCATAAAATGTTAAGAGGCAGGTGACATGGCACACCTGTAGTCCTAGCTACCTGGGAAGCTGAGGCAGAGAATTGATCCAGCCCAGGAGTTCAAGGCTGTAATGTGATATGGTGGAACCTGTGAATTGCCACTGCACTCCAGCCTGAGCTTCATAGTGAGACCTCATCTCTTAAAAAAAAAAAGGTAAAAAATTTGTAAGTTAGAGTTGCTTTTATGAGTGTTTTTCAGAAAATTCAAAAATCAAGTTGAATTCTTAGAATTTGGGAAGGTATATTAGGAATCTGGTGTAGGAGAGAGAGCAAGTCACTTTAGTTGGCTAGTCAGTGAGTTTAGTTAACCTTCAGTAGTCATATCTAAATACAATCTTTGCTCTCTATTTACAGGTAGTATCCCTGTTGAAGAGAGAAATGCTTAGATTCTTAGTTAAAGATGGTTCTGAAAAGCATGTCAGTTGCCAATTCTGATAGTAAGAAGAAGAAATGAAGAGGTTTAAATTAAGAGTGATAGTTCTCAGTATAAATGGTAGGGTGTGGAAAGGATTTTATGCTGTTTGTATTCTTGACTTTTGGAAATTTCCCTGTCATGTCAGCTGTACACTTAAACATCTAAGCTGTTTTATGATGCATGCTGTACAAACTCGTATTGAAATTGTAACTTTAAAAACACTAGCCTAATTGTTGCATATTGTTTTTTCCTCCTAGGTAAGATATGAAATTATATTGTTCACTATTTAAAACGGCATGAATATAATTCCTTAAACTTTTAATTTAATAAAATCAATCTTTCCTTGTTATTTAAAAGTAAAATAAGAATTGCAGCATAGAAATAAAATGACAGAGAGGTTTATGTTTTTGTTATCTGATATGCTTTACTCCACTGAAATTTTCTTTGGTTACTATAATATGAACAAATCTTCAATCGAGATAATATGAAATTTCTACTAAAACCTTCTAGGAAACTACAATATTATTTTTAATCTTAAAGATTCCATTTGATTTTATTACAGAGGAGATTGTTTAAACATTCCTATGTAGTATCTATCAGAGTTGTTTTATCTGACTACATAAAAGGAGAAGTGAAAGTTTGTTTTTAAAAATACAGACCTGGGGAGGGGAAAAAAGCCTAGCCTTAGGGTTTGTTGTCTGCTTTTACACATGGTTGTTTTGATTCAGAAAAACCTTTTTTCCTCTCGATATATAAAGGCCTACACTTAAAATGATACTGTTTATTTTTCAGAAATCTCCTTAGGTATTCCAAGTTTGCCTTTGATTATCAGTGCATGAGGACTGAGCCAGAATCTCTGAGAAGGGGAAAATGAAATAAACTAGTATTTGTTGAATATTTCTTTTGAGCCAGATTTTATTGTAGTCTTTTTACATGTTAGCTGATACAAACCTTGTGATACTCCTTTAGGGAAATTATAATAATTTGGGAGGCCAAGGTGGGAGAATTGCTTGAGGCCAGGAGTTTGAGACTATCCTGGGCAACATAGTGAGACCTCATCTCCACAGAAATTTTTAAAAAAGTTAGCTGGGTGTAGTGGCGCATGCCTGTAGTCCCAGCTACTGGGGAGACTGACAGGAGGATCACTGATGCCCAGGATTTCCGGATTTTCAGGTTGTAGTGAGCTATGATCCAGCCACTGCACTCTAGCTTGGGCAACAGAGCAAGATTCTGTCTCAGAAAAAAAAAAAAAAGGAAATTATAATAAGTATGGTCAATACTTACAACTACATTATTAAAAGTATATTTCTAATTGCTTTATGTACAAGTAGTTCTCTTATATCAGGACATATATTAATAGGTTTCTAAAAGTCACTGCACTTTGCAAAATCAATGCAGTAAAAACTGTAGTGCTTCTAGGGAAAACAGATTGGGCATCACATTAAAAAACATTAGTGACAGATTAAAAACAATAAGAACTTAATAAAAATTATAGCACAGTTTTACATATGTTAAACGGTTAACAAATACATTGATACTGCAGTGTAAACATGGCACTTTACTTTGAAAAAGACCTGAAGTTTGCTTGTTAAACTGGGCATCTGAAGGATTGCCATTTGTCTCAGTGTGCAGCTGGGTGAAATGAAAAAAAATAAATCAAGGATTGTTTGTGAATTATTGTGAAATGGTAGAAGGAAGATTATCTGAAATATGATGGAAAGTTCTAACATCAGATGTGGATGGGTGTGGCTCATTGTGGCTTACAAGGTGAACTGAGGTAGCTGGCAGATGTTTAAGGTGTATGCTTGTCTGCTGCCGTGCATGCTTATGAGACTTGTAGCTGGGTGCTGTTTTCTGTGTTCATCTAGTGTTTCTGGCAAACAAAGTCCACAGATGCAAACATGAAATTTGAAATGCTCAAAATGTTCCCTATTACAGTAGCTCTTCTTGACTTGACTCTGAAATATGGCTGTTTACTAAGCAAGAGCCAGCCCTGGTTGTCTTTCATCTAGTACCTGAGTTAGTGTCATATTTTTTGTCTTCTTAGTGGCTACTGCCATTGAATAACTGTGGAGACTTAAACTTCTTCCAGCATTTTCTTTATTTGGGAAGCTTTTGATAGAGGCTAATTCATGCTGAAGATTTTTATGGGGAGATTAATGTTTTAAAATCAAGGAAATAAAATATCCCATATTTCTTCAGTTTGTGTTTTGAAATAGTTTTTTTTTTTTTTTTGAGACAGAGTCTCACTTTATTGCCCAGGCTAGAGTGAGTGCCGTGGCATCAGCCTAGCTCACAGCAACCTCAAACTCCTGGGCTCAAGCAATCCTGCTGCCTCAGCCTCCCGAGTAGCTGGGACTACAGGCATGTGCCACCATGCCCGGCTAATTTTTTTTTTCTATATATATTAGTTGGCCAATTAATTTCTTTCTATTTATAGTAGAGATGGGGGTCTCGCTCTTGCTCAGGCTGGTCTCGAACTCCTGAGCTCAAAGGATCCGCCCACCTCAGCCTCCCAGAGAGCTAGGATTACAGGCGTGAGCCACCGCGCCCGGCTTGAAATAGTTTTGATGCTCAACGGAGGAAGAACAATAGATTCAGAACTGGAAATTCTGGGTCTGCATCCTGACTTTGTTTTACCACATACCTTCTTTAAGACTTGGCACCTCTGAGCGAAAAGAGAAAAAACAGCTTTTTGGAGGGCAGTGGCAGACTCTACAGACCCCCAGGAGTAGGAGCTGTCCTATCCCCTCCTCTTACACTTCCAGTTGCAACCAATAAAGGCCATTTTGACTGTTGAAAAAAGAGAGAGAGAGCAAAACAATACTCTTCTCACCTGCTTTACAGATTAAGTAGTGAGATATGCATGAAAGTGCCTGGCAAATGGTGAAGCACATGTATTAGTGCTTGCTCTATCGTAGATGCAGTCTATTAAGAACTTTAGCTTTTCCAGTGAATTGATCTCATCTTTTTTTTAGATGTTATATTGTATATCTTGTATTCTGTTGATATTTTTGTTTTATTTTGCTTTTTTTTTTTTTGAGACAGAGTCTCACTCTGTTGCCTGGGCTAGCGTGCCATGGCCTCAGGCTAGTTTACAGCAACCTCAAACTGGACTCAAGCAATCCTTCTGCCTCAGCCTCCCTAGTAGCTGGGACTACAGGCGTGCGCCACCATGCCCGGCTAATTTTTTCTATATATATTTTTAGTTGGCCAATTAATTTCTTTCAGTTTATAGTAGAGCCGGGCTCTCCCTCTTGCTCAGGCAGATTTCGAACTCCTGACCTCGAGCAATCCTTCCTCCTCGGCCACCCAGAGTACTAGGATTATAGGCGCGAGCCACCATGTCCCGCCTGCTTTTGTTTTTTAAAGAAAGTTTATATTTTTTTCAGTTACCTTTATACCTTTAATTCCCTTAGTCCCTTTTTTCTTACTGAGGCTTCTACTATTTAGTTTATTAGCTTTCAATTAAAGCCATTGAATCTCATTTTCTTATGTGTGAGTCAATGAATAATCTTATTCTACTTTATTTTTTTCTCTGTCTCTTTTCCTGTGACTTTTAAAGTTATTTTTACTTTGTGAGAGCTTGTCATTTTGCATACTGTTCTTCCATCAACACTTTTGTTTTAGATTTAGTTTTACAATTAAATATAGCTAATGTTCACCAGCACACTTTTTGTTGAAGTTCTCTCAATCATTTCTTAGTTGTGTAAAGCTCATCATTTAGTTAGATTCCTCAGGAATGCTTGTGGAAATAATCTCTTAAGTGTTTACATGTTTAAACTGTTTTTCTATGTCCTTGATATTTGAAGGATAGCTTGGCTGGAAATAACATTTGATTCACATGCTCTTCACTTTCTTGGAAATATTACCTGCTCTTTTCTTGCTTATATAATATGTTGCTGATGCCAACCTGATTTTCTTCCTTTGTAGATGACTTGGTTTTTTTCCTTACAGATTCAAGGGTCTTTTCTTTATCTGTTAAATTGGGTTGTTTTACTAAAATATGTCTACGTGTTAGCTATACAGGATAAATTTTTTCCTGTTATCTGATTTCAGAGTGTAGATTGTTTTATTTTAATTCAAGAAACTTTCTTGAATTATAGCTTGAGTATTAGTAGTTCTGTTCTTTTGTTTCATTCTTCAGTGATCTTTGCCTATTGGCTCTTCTTTGCCTCTCTTTTATGTTTATTACTTTTCTTTTTCTTTTTTTTTTGAGATGAGATCTCACTATGTCACCCTGGCTGATCTCGGGATTCTCCTACTTCAGTGGCTGGCACTTATAGGTGTGCCCACGAGTTGCCTTTGATTTTTTTTTTTAACTTGTGTTTCTTTTTCATTTACTTGAGAACATTTCGGTTTTCTATCTCAAGATCATATCTGTTCTCTTTAGGGTGGCTTGTAATTTAGTCTTCATTTAAGTTGTCTGTTTCTGTTTTACATGTTCTTATTATTTGTCTATTATAAATTTTGAGTTTCTCATTTGGGGTGGTCTTTTATGTTTAATTATTTTTAATTTGTATTAACATCTTCTGTTATGGCTAGGATTTTTGGTGAGTTTTCATCTGCCAAAACGTTTTTCTTTTTTTTTTTTTTTTTTTGAGACAGAGTCTCACTTTATTGCCCAGGCTAGAGTGAGTGCCGTGGCATCATCCTAGCTCACAGCAACCTCAAACTCCTGGGCTCAAGCAATCCTGCTGCCTCAGCCTCCCAAGTAGCTGGGACTACAGGCATGCGCCACCATGCCCGGCTAATTTTTTTTTTTT
>VSMD01078405.1:0-22442 GCA_008750895.1 Mirza zaza
CATGTAATATATTTTGCTGGAATTAAATTCTATACTGATAAAACACTTTTAATTACTTATCCCCAGAAAAAAAGTCTTTTCCCAGTTCATTTAGAACTTTAAATTCACATTTCTGAGCTTGCTAATTTGCTTTGGCCTAAAGAAGTCACCTGCTTAGAATGTCTGTGGTCAGCATGGAAATAATCATATTTTACTTTTTATGATAGGCTAGTCAGTAAGTGTGCTGGAACTAGTATATTTTTTAAATAGCTAATATTACAACTTGTCTCTTGTCATTATTAGTAAATTATTAGAGGTTCTTGGGTACCTAAGAATCTAGTATGCCTAGTAAAGTCAAGAGGAAGAAAAACAGCAAACACTTCGGATCCAGTTGTGATGGATGCCAAGTTTCAACCGAGGAACAAAAAAATGTCCCCTTCAATGCTTAGGATAAAGCTCATTGACGCTATTCATTGTTTGCTGAAAAGACAATACAGGAATGAGAAAACACGCTCTGCAAAACTGGGCCCCACCTTACAAGGGGTATTTGCCAGTCTCAGAGCAAAAAAGACAACCTAGCAGGAAAAATCTCCCTTCCTGTGGGCCTGCAGGAGGCTCACGTGACTGGACAGCGGCAAAGGCACCCGTCACAGGAGAGAGATTCATACCCTGCCGTGGACAAGAGAGAGCAGCTGTGTTGTACTGCAGCTTGCATTGCTTGTTAGGCCATGGGTGGAGAGCAAATTCCTGACTACACTAAAACACTGAGGATATGCCAGAAGGACATACAAACTCTAGGAAATATGAATTATTAAGCTCGAGACAAGAAAAAAAATTGCAAGGACCTCTCCCCTCAAAAATGGAAATATCAGAACACACCCAAGCACTGTTGCTGATCACGAAAATGCCCACATGACAAAAGTTTCAAAATGAATGTTTTCAGCAGGTTTTACTCTTGTGTGGCATAAAGAACCAGCTCTTGTTGATAAGATTTCCTGCATATAGACAGGAAGGCATGGTTCAAAATCAAGCAGAAACAACCCTCACGCTGCTTAGTTTGCCTTTAATTGTTAGAGATGGCATATTAAAAGTGAAAGGCAAAATAAAGGGTTTTGATGACATGATCAGCCAAATGTTTTTCACACTGCTATCAAAGGAAATGTTCCTAGATTTATCTTATATCACCATTTTTACAATAAAACTAGAAAGGAGAATCTTAATGTAAAAGGCAATGCATATCCATTCTTTCTAAATTAATCATAAGATTACCAATATCAGTGAATGCTCTATGTCTATTTTATTCATAGAAACAATACTAGATCTCTTAAAAAGTATTTTGCTTTTGGTTTTATTTTTCTGACTGATTCTTCATATGTGTAAATTTGGGAAATTCACTGCTTCAAATAGTTGCCACTAAAATTTAAACGTGAAATGTTAATGAGTCGTGGACCAGGGTGTCCCGATACCTCGTGTTCCCTCACCTTGTCTGGCCTAGAAAACTACATCTTTCAAATCTCAGCTGACAGAGACTCCCTTTGGAAAGTCCTCCATAACTCTGCTCTTCCCCCAAGGAAGCACCTAACGTCTCTCTTAACGTGTTTGTCCCACTCTGTGCAGACAGCGGTAGCATTCATCACCATATGGAAACTGTGTCTCTGTCCTTCCTATCAAAATGGCAGCTTCCTGAAATGAGAGTCTGTATATCACTTATTTTTGTATCCCTACTAAACCAATGTTCTAGCATATAGTAATATCTCAATAAATAGCTGATTAATAAATAAGTCTCAGTGTTTTAAATACGTCTTAGAATCATTATTTATGTTTTCTAAAAAAATCAACATATCTTTTAAGGAAAATTTTTAAAATTTTAAATATTTAGTATTGCCATTGCAGTTACTCCAGAATCTGAAAATTGGTTTCAAATGATTCTGTATGGGGGCAGAGGTGGGGGGGAGAAAAATGTTAATAACCAACATGGATTTGTTGGACTATTCGACATTTCTCTAGGCTTGAAATTTTTCAAAACTAAAGAGCTAGGAGAAAAAGAAAAAGTACAGCGGTATGCTTTCATAACTGCTAATATAGCCATAATGAACAGTTTTATGATCCCAAAGCACATTCATTACTGAGTATTTTCAACACCTCTGTGAGTGTGAGTGTAGAAATTTGCTAGCATTTCTCTTTTGCAAATGAGAAACGTAAAGATTAAAGAGGATAAACGATTTCTCCAGTCTGAAGAGCTGATCAGTAGCAGTCAGCACTTACATAAAGATCTTCAAATTCTAAGCTCAAAGGTCTTTTTACTACACTGGTCTGCCTCCTCATTAGATGAGTTTGGTTTTGTTGTTTTGTGTTGTTTTTATGTCTGCTCCTTTGAGGAAAGATGAACTTTAAATAAATATTTTAAGGGGCTGTAATGGGTTGAACTGTGTTCCCTCCCAGAAGGGTGTATTTAAGCCCTAATCCTTGGTACCTATGAAGGGGACCTTATTTGGAAACACGGTCCTTGCAGATGTAAGCAAGTTAGGATGAAGTCATGTTGGATAAGAGTGGGCCCTAAATCCAATGATTAATGCCTTTATAGGGAAAAAGAGAAGACTTGGATACAGAGCACAGTAGAGACACAAGGGAAGAAGGCATTTGACAGCAGTGGCAGAGACTAGCATGATGCAGCTACAAGCCAGGGAATGCCAAGGATTCTTCCAGCAGCACGGAGGGGCACGGAACAGATTCTCCCTCAGAACCTCCAGAAGGAACCACCCTGTCAACACTTGGTTTCGGACTTCCAGCCACCAGAACTGTGGGAGAATATACTCTGTTGCTTTGAGCTGCCAGGGTTGTGTAACTTGTTACATCAGCCCTAGGGAACTAATACAGTGTCTGTCATTTGACCTGCAGCATATATAATTTTTATGCAGCAATATATGGGATAGATACTAGGGGTTAAGTTCTTATTGTACGTGTCTTGTCCTCTTTAACTTCACATGGAGAGACAAAGAAACTAGAAAAAATTTTTAAATTGTTACTAATTTTAGAGTTTTCCTGATATTGAATTACTAAAATTGCCTCTATATATTTTAAAATATGAATACATTTAAATTAAATGATCAGTGAGATTATAATACTTACTTGTTCATGCCCTCCCAAATATGGGTCGTCTTCTGCCATTCCGGAGCTGTGTATTAAAACAAAGCAAAACAAAACTATAATGCTAGTTTGAACCTTTAAAATTCTATCACCATGGAATTCATGCAGGAGTAAACTGTATTATTTCAGTAAGACCAAACATAATCCTTTTTTAAAGACCACAGAAGGAGGACATAGTGTAGTTCCTCTTTGGTATCTAAAGCTAACAGCAGGGAGATTGCATAATCAAGGAATTACCACTTAAGTATGATCTAAACTCATAACAGTGTCCTGAGTTTGGAACAACTGGTCTTTATCCTCTGCACAAAAAGTCATGCATACTGGGATTCTTAGAGGCTGTTTCTTTTTACCCCCTCTAAACATTAAGGATTAATAGCTTAGCTCCTTAAGTATATTATTTTCCACCTCTTCATGAATTCTGGGATGGTTCTAAAACTATCTTCCAGTTTTCTACAAGGTCAAGGAGCTCGGCAGGGCCTCGCCAGGGCTTTGCCAGCAAGGAGAGGACGCTGTGGTGGCAGTGAGGCCCCCAGCGAGGCCCAGGGAAGCGAGCCTTTTCCTGCCACTGTCAAAGTGGTGTAGAAACTCTGTGATGTTAAAAGTGAAAGAGAAAATACAAAGTAAAGCTCTTATTATCAGGCTATCGGTCTCAGATTTAATCAACCTCAGACAGACACTAACACACTGCAGGTCCTAGCAATCTTCTCTTACCCAGTGGCCCTGATAAAAAGTGTAGAGCCATTTGGTCACATAAAGATAGCATCTGCAATCGCATATCATTTAGGATTTACTTTAATAAGAAATAGTCTTATAATTGTATTAAATATAGGTTAATTTGATTTAAATTTATTTAGATCAAATTTTAGATATGTGACATGAAAATGAGAGGATTAAAAAAAGTCTGAAAGCAAATATAATTGCTGAGGCAAATGTTTCATTTTTTTCATGAAGTCTATAAAGCACTCAAGGACACTTTGGACTGCAGATGAGAACGCGAGCTGTCCACCAAACTGCGTTCTCTTTCTCCATGGCAACGGCGTGCGGCTGGCCTGCACCCCACGTCCTGCAGGGGGCGCCATCTGCCCCACGCTCGCGGCGGGCCGCCGGCTGCCGTGCGCCCCACGTCCTGCAGGGGGTGCCATCTGCCCCACGCTCGGGCGGCTGCCGTGCATCCCACGTCCTGCAGGGGGTGCCATCTGCCCCATGCTCGGGTGGCTGCCGTGCATCCCATGTCCTGCAGGGGGTGCCATCTGCCCCATGCTCGGGTGGCTGCCGTGCATCCCACGTCCTGCAGGGGGTGCCATCTGCCCCATGCTCGGGTGGCTGCCGTGCATCCCATGTCCTGCAGGGGGCGCCATCTGCCCCACACTCAAGGCGGGCCGCTGGCTGCCGCGCCACGTCCAGGTCTGGGCTTAAGGCCCTTGTCCCGCTTCCTCTGGGTTTTGTCTTTTTTCTCTTTTCCGCTGGACAAACCCAGACTTGGAGGAGGCCTGGCTTGCGCCACACAGGCGATGAGCAGCCGTGCGGCGGCGGATACCGAGATGCACGGAAACCGGGTCCCTGGCCCCGCGCGACAGCCGCTCGGGCGGGCCAGGCAGCGCACGCGGTGCCGACGAGGGACGGAAAGAAACTTTGTTCTTTAACCCACTGCACTGCCGGGCTGTTGTTGGGCGTCCGGCCCTCACTTTCATGAGTGCACTGCCCGACACTCCAACGGGCACGGAAGCCTGCCCAGAGGAACCCGACTTCCGGCGAAGTCCTGCCCGCGGCGCGGCGGGGCAGCCGGAACGCCCGCTCCCCGGGACGGCGGCGCCCGGCGTTGGCGACAGGGGGCGCCCGGCGTTGGCGACAGGGGGCGCCCGGCGTTGGCGACAGGGGGCGCCCGGCGTTGGCGACAGGCGGCGCCCGGCGTTGGCGACAGGGAACGGCAGCCCTGGACTCTGCCGAACACGAGTCCACCCAGAGCTGCAGGGAAGCACTTGCCTAAGACAAGAAACTGTCGATCGAAGGTGTCCGAACAGCCACAGTTGAATAAATCTCAATTAAGACAAGCAGTTGGGAAAGGGAAAATTGACCTGATCCAGCAAAGAGGATTAAGTCATTCAAAATTCAAGTGTTCTGCCACTGCTGGGTGTATGACCTTGTGTATTAACTGAACTCACTGTGGCCTGTTTGTGGGATAGACTTTTGAAAAGAATAGAAATTCGCTGATCTTGGAATATGTTAGTTAGCTAATAAACACCTATTCAACATTCCCGATAAATAACGTTAGCATAACTTTCAGTCATATGAAGAATACTAATGAAAAAAAAGTTACACTGAAATACAGTGCTAGTATCGTCTACAACAGTCTGTGGGAAAGTTCCTACCCTTAGAACACCACAGGAGCCTAAACTTCCAAGAAAGATATTAAAATCATCTTTTTGCCTTCAGACTTTCCATTAATCTGGGCTGATCTCAATTTTCTCAGATAATCTTAACCCATGGTCTTCAAAAGCAGAGGTAAAAACTGGGCACAGCGGCTCACACCTGTAATCACAGCACTTGGGGAGGCCGAGGCTGATAGGTCACATTAGGCCAGAAGTTCAAGATCAGCCCGGGCAACACAGTGAGGCCCCATCTCTAAAAAAAAAAAAAAATTTAAAAATTAGCTGGGTGTTGTGGTATATGCTAGTAATCTGAGGCAGGAGGATTGCTGGAAGCCAGCAGTTCGAGGCTGCCGTGAGCTAGGATCATACCACTGCACTTCAACTTGGATGAGAGAGAGACCTTGTCTTTAAAGTCTCCTTAAAAAAATAAAGCAGAGGTGAGATTGTTGACTTATTAAAACTGACAGAACCCATTCAGTACCTCTATTACACTGATTGTGCATATTTAAACCTGTGGATGGTTTCCCAGAACTTTAAATGCATAAACTTATAAAGCAGCCCTCACCTTAATTTTTATAACTCAAACTAAACCTTATTAGATCTAATGCAGGGTTATTATCATGATCACTACTGTAGCTAAAATCTTAATGAAGATCTCTAAATTGTAGACAATGGACGAACCGACAAATTAAACAATCTGCCCTCCAATATCTTCTCCATGATTTATGCAGTAACATGTGCCAGAAGATCAAAGTTTTAAAAGCCCAACAGCAGCCCAAGGGACACTCAGGTGAGGTTGAAGTCTGAACTTTTACAGCTTTGTCAAGACAGTTAAGTTGACTGTGAAGAGCTGAGGTGACAGTAACCCAATGGTGATGTCAATGTCAATTCATCATTTAAAAATAAAACGTCAAAAGGAACCAAGAATTATTTGGAAAGGATGAATCACTGAGTAATTTTTGCATTAATTATAAAAGCAGGTTTTCTTTGCAAAATGTTGAAACACTAACTAAGCCTTTGGAGCCTAAGGTTTAGAAAAGACCAGGGAAAACCCCTTTCACCTCCCTGCTCCCCCAGCCCTTCCCCTCACTTTCCCTTGCTCAGTGCTGTGCTTTTGAGGAAGGATCTTGAAACAGGAAGGGAGATACTGAGTTGACTGGGGACAGTCTCTGCAGCCCTGTCCCCCAACACTGAGGTTTTTAGGAATATTTTCACACCATGGAAGGAGAAATAGAAAATGTAGCCAGGTAGCAACAAATAAAATACCCAGCGAATTTTTTTTTTTCATGAAAAGCATAATGTTACAACTAGCTTTGTTCCGAATACACGAAGAGTTCTATGATATGCTAATGGGCTATTTTACACACATCTGTGACAATTCCCTGACAACACCGCAGCCCAGCACACGGGCTTCTTGGTGAAGGCAGCCAGCACGCACTGGGCTCCCTGGAATGCTCTGGACCATCACAGACAGTTGGCGGCATTCCTGTCCTCGTCGTCACTGGAGAAACTCTCTAGGTCACAGACATTCACACTTTTTGACTATTACCCACTGTAAAAATATATTCTTTCTATTCTATTAAACTTCATTTAAAAAAAACTTTACAAACTCATTAAAATGATTACTGACCCACTAAGGATAACAACTTTCAGTTCGAAAAACAGAATTTTACGTGCCATCCAGAGGGCACAGTTGAGAATCAGAGAGAAGTGTCTCTATTTTCAAGATTATATTTGGCCATAATAGATACCACTTAGGTATAATTGGACAGCAATGAGGATGACACTAGAAGAAAAAGGGTAGCCTCTCATCTTTTCTCTGTGAGATAATAAATTGATAAAGAGAAAGAATGTGCTAAAGTCTCTTTCCATAGAGGAATTTTTTTTGAGAAAACATGATATAACAAGGTATATGTACAAGTACACCACATATAATGTGAAACATTCAAATGAGACCATCTTTTGATTTGCAATTCCACTTTCAGAAATTTATACTAAAAAATTATCTAAGCAAGTGTGTAAAAAATAAGTATAATTCCTGCAGCAAAAAATCTGGAAACAAGCTAAATGTCCTTTGATAGCAGATTGTTTAATGATAATTATCCTACATTAATAAGCTAAATATTATGCTACATCTATATATAGTAAATGAAAACTTTTACTCACTATGTTATACATGTCTACATTTTAATTTTCTAACTCAATTATATAATTAGAATTATAACTAACTCAATTATATAATTAGAAATATATTTAATAGAAAAAAGAGAAATTGCAAACTCTTCTGAATTTAAAGCTTAACTCTGACATCTTTAATAACACAGTGGATAAAACATGAAATAAAAATGATTCAAAAAGTTCTAAGCACTACTGGAATCTTCTTTGTAGAAAACATAATAGAAAAAATTTAACTTTAAAAGGGCTATTGATTTATATCTTTCTGACAATATATTGGCTTAGCATTGATAAAAGAAAAATTGACAGTGGGATTAGTTACTTATTTCAGAAGAGCTGATTTCTGAAAGCTTTTAAAAAGGAATTAATATTTATGTGCTACTACATTTAGATTTACATAAACTAATTTTCCATGTTTTAACACTTCTCCTTCCATTTTCAGGTCCATATTGTTTCATTTGGGTGCAATGTGACCGATTAACATGTAGAATAGCTACCTATTAGTAGTGAATACAAACACATTGTGTTTGGAGCTTATAAAGATAAGGTCTCTGTTCACAATGGAATGCCAATCTAGCAGGGATGGCAGAGACATATACAACATTTAGCTACTCAATTTGTGCAAACCTTATTAGCACAGTGGGTGATACACAGCAAATGTTAGTCATTTTATTAGATAGCATAATAAGCAATACGTTTATGGTAAGTTATGGGAAGAAGAATAAAGATAGCAAAAGTTTTAGGCATTCTAAGAAGAATAAAATATTTTATTTCTTTCCCTTTCTACTTTTATGGTATACTGCCACATTCTCAAAGGTGGTTATGTGTCACTGCTGGATAAAATGTTTGCATTTTGCCCCCAGGGGACATTTGGTAGTGTCTGTGGACTTTAGGCTATCATGGCTGGGTGGGTGGTCCTACTGGCATCTAGTGTATAGAGGCTAGAGATGCTGCTAAACACCCTATGATGCACAGGCAGCCCCTCACAATAAAGAAATATCCACCCCACGTGTCAATAATGCTAGGGATGAGAAATCCTAATGAATGTCACTGCATCATGGCAGTGCTTTGCAATGGAGAAGGAACTAGAGTCACCACCTCTCAAGAGTAAGGAACTGTAGTAAGTGCTTCACACACTTCAGGGAGCTCTCACATCAACCCTGAGAAATACTGTCCCAGGTAAGAAACAGGTTTAGAGAGAGTAAGTCATTTGCTCAGGCTGATAGAGTAATGCTGGCTAATCTGACTCTACAGCCTATGGTTCTTTCAATTGTTTAAGAGGCAGCAATGATTTTACTTAAAACATCATTCATTTTAATATAGCACCTTTGCTCCAGGTCTTGCAGGCGTTCTGGTCGGAGCTAGTCTACCTATAGCACAGCCTGAAAAGCAGAATAGGATTTTGACAGTGCACAAAACTCAAATGAGTTCTTTAAAAGACAATGAAATGTGAAGGTAAAAATACCAAACAATGTTAACTCAAGTGATAGTTGCTTTAAAAAAAATATCTTTGGTCAATTTCAGAGGCCAGAAGGCTTATAAAGAGATTCTTTATGAACCATGCCTATAGAAAACATCATACTCACTGACAGTATGATAAAAGTGTATGTGTATGTATATATATACACATATACATACACACATTTAAAACTACAGCAGATTGAAATGCTACCTGAATGCTTTCCTTCTTTCACTAATTTAGTGAAAAATATTTATGCCCCTGTGTTAGGTACCAAATACACCAAAGTGCACAAGATGACATAGTTCCTGTATTTACAGAGCTTACAGTTGTGGTAAACTGAAAACACTGGCCACAAATTATTTGATACTCTACCTAACAAAAGGAAAAATCTATTTCTCCATGCTTCGAGTCTTGACGGGCCTGTGCCTTGCTCTGACCAAAAGAGTAAGGTAGAAATACAAGTTCTGAACGCAGGTTCCAGAGGCCTTGCGGTGACCCCTGTGCTCTCTTGGAACACTGCTGCCATGTGCAGGAGCCCGGGCCAGCCGGCGGGCAAGGGAAGACCGTGCGCGGCAGAGAGGGGCAGGCCCCCAGCACGCGCTCAGTAGCCAAAAGACTTCAGACGAACAGCACCACGGCGCCAGCTGAGCAGCTACGAACAGCACTAGCTGAACAGCCAGAAGTGTTCGGAGATTGGCCAAGCCAGCCACGACCAGATGACCTAGACAGTCCACGGACTTGGAGGAAATAATGAATGTTTATTTTAATTTGCTTTGTGGTGATTTTTTTTTAATGCAACAAAAGCTAACTAATACAATAATTTAGTAAGTAGGAAGCCGGGCAAAAACTATGCGACACAGTAAGTGTCATGGGATACACAGCGTATACAGAGGGATACAGAAGGTATGTGGGGCATGAGTTAATTATTTTGGTAATTCACTAATTACACTTTCTTTTTTTTTTTTTTTTTTTGAGACAGAGTCTCGCTTTGTTGCCCAGGCTAGAGTGAGTGCTGTGGCGTCAGCCTAGCTCACAGCAACCTCAAACTCCTGGGCTCAAGCGACCCTGCTGCCTCAGCCTCCCCAGTAGCTGGGACTACAGGCATGCGCCACCATGCCTGGCTAATTTTTTCTATATATATTAGTTGGCCAATTAATTTCTTTCTATTTGTAGTAGAGACGGGTCTCGCTCTTGCTCAGGCTGGTTTTGAACTCCTGACCTCAAGCAATCCGCCTGCCTCGGTCTCCCAGAGTGCTAGGATTACAGGCGTGAGCCACCGCCCGGCCTCACTAATTACCCTTCCTTTGTTAGTCCTAGTCAGAGCTCCTCTTTGTACTCAGTTTTCGCTCTATTACTTATTCAGTTCCAAACTGAACAAAAGCAGCAACTACATTAGCTAAAAACACTGTCATGTAAACAGAAAATCAGAACAGTTAAAACTTTCAAAGTGCAAATATTAATAAATCACTGTCAGCCTTAGGCAGTGATACCATTATGTGAACAAATATGAACCTGAAAGAGCCATCCTTCAAGATGGATCCCAAGAGGTTAACTGGGCCTAAATTTAAAATAGAGCCAAGTGACCACTTGCTGACTAGAAGTCACACATGTACTCTGAGTTCCTTGAAAATTCACATATTTTTGACTTTGAGACATTCAGAGATCCCCTGAACCCCTCAATCAGAGCTCAGCCAATCAGGTCTCAGCTGTATCTATCAGAACTCAGCTGCATCATCCAATCAGAACTAAGAAAGTCTGAATCCTTCATTTGCATAAACCTGGGCAGGGCCTTTTGCTATAAAACCTGAATTCTCTGTTTGTTCTCTGGAATGTATCTATGTTTTACGCCAAAGGCTGTATCTCCCCAGTTTGCAAACTGTTCACTGGAATAAAGTCTCTTTCCTCCAAATTCCTTTTCAGAGAACTTTTGTTCACAATTATAAAAGTTATTGTGATAATGTTTTACATCCCTTCAACTCTCTAATATCTGAAACTGATTTCATCATTGCCATTACAATGAGCCCCATTCTTGACTTTCCAATTTCTGCCAATATATCATTCTCACACATACCCAGTCAATAGCCAATTTCTGCTATTCTTTTCTTTGTGTTGATTCTTGTAACTGTCCCTTCCTTGACTTTCCAATTTCTGCCAATACATCATTCTCACACATACCCATTCGATAGCCAATTTCTGCTGTTCTTTTCTTTGTGTTGGTTCTTTTCTTTTCTTTGGTTCTTGTATCTGCCCCTTCCTTCCCTCTCCACTGTCATGCCCTAGATCAGACACTCACTGTCTCACCCCTGAGTGACAGCAGCCTCCACACTGTTCCTTTACTGCAGGGCTGCTGCTGCCTTCAGCATCTTTCACATTGTTGTCATATTGCTTTCAAGATGAAATTCAAGTACCTCAACTACCCAGCATAGTCTACTATTTTATTTAATGATATTATATTACAGTATAAGCATATTATAAGCATTACCTATTACCGTGTTGTAACTCAACCTCACTATGACAGGTAGACTGACCATTCAAAATGCCTTGCTCATTGCTACCTTGTTCATTTCTTCGCTGTATGCCCTGCATCCTGAAACGCCATCTTTCCCACCTAAATATTACCTGCTCTTTAAGGCTCTCATTAAATCCAATCTCTGCCACAAAACCCTGTATTTTCCCTGTAACCTATAGCCCTGTAGTCCACATAAGGTCTATAACACTTATACGTACTAGTGATTTTATACTGGACAGCATAGTGTTCTCCTGCAATTTAACTTTACCTATCTATTTATCATCTTCTTAAATGGATATAAGTACCCAAAAAGTAGATGCAGGAGTTTTGCTTTTTTGTATTGCCAAATTGGTAAACATTTAAGTATTTTTTATTAACACTACATTATGTAAGAAGCATTGCTATTTCAGATTTGCCAAAACAGACTTCTGGTTTCAGTCATGACAGATTCACAGCTATCTGAACTTCCCTCCTTGCCATACTCGACTGTGAAACAATACAAAACACTTAAAGCAATATTAGAAGAAAACCTAGGAAAAACTATCCTCAACATTGGCCTAGGTAAAGAATTTATGACTAAGACCCCCAAAGCAAATACAACAAAAAACAAAAATAAATAAACGAGAGTTATTAAACTAAAAATCACAGTAAAAGAAATAATCAATAGAATAAATAGACAACCTATAGAATGGGAAAAAACATCATAAGCTACACATTCAGAATCTATAAGGAACTCAAATCAGCAAGAAAAAAAATAACCCCATTAAAAAGTGGACAAAAGTCATGAACAGTCATGAAAAGACACTTTTCAAAAGAAATGTGGCCAACAAACATATGAAAAAAATTCTCAACATTACTAATCATCAAGGAAATGCAAATTAAAACCACAATGAGGTACCACCTTACCCCTGTCAGAATGGCTATGTATTAAAAAGTCAATAAACAACAGATGTTCACACAGATGCAGGAAAAAAGAAAGTTTATACACTATTGGTGTGAATGCAAATTAGTGCAACCTCTATGGAAAACAGTATGGAGATTTCCCAAAAAACTAAAAGTAGATCTATCATTTAATCCAGCAATCCCACTACTGGAGTTCTACTCAAAGGAAAAGAAGTTATTTTTATTAAAAAGACACCTAGACTTGTATGTTTATCACAGCACAATTCACAACTGCAAAGATATAGAACCAGCCTAAGCACCCATCAACTGATTAGGGGATAAAGAAAATGAGGGGCATGTGTATACACACACACACACACACACACACACACACACACACGCACATCATGGAATACTACTGAGCCACAAAAAAGAATGAAATAATGTCTTTGGCAGCAACTGGGATCAACTGGAGGCCATTATCCTCAGTGAAATAACTCAGGGAATAAAAAAACCAAATACCAAGTTTCTTACTTATAAGTGGGAGCTAAACAAGGAGTATGCATACACAGAGTCACACAATGGCCACTGGAGACTCGGCATGGGAGCGTGCAAGGGACAAGGGATCAAAAGTTACCTGTTGAGTACAATGCGCACTATTCAGGTGACGGGTACACTAAAAGCTAAGACTTCTTTACTATGCGATTCATCCATATAACAAAATCCATCGGTACCCCTAAATCTATGAAAATAAAAAAATACTCTAGCAATAATTTAAGATGCTGGACAACACCAGAGGGTGCACATCATAAAGGCTGGACACTTGAAGGATGCTCCAAATTCACCCTCATGTTTTGACTGAGGGCACTTTACAAACCATGCTGACACAAGAAAGTAAAACCCCCAAAGAGAGTGGCAATCTCACTGGGCAGGGTATCAGAGAAAAAGGATTTACATAAGAAGCAAGAGCCTCAGAAATCTGCAAAGGCATCCCTTCTGGTCATTGGCCAAATACTAAGTCGTGACAGTGCAGGACCAGACCCTGCAAAGCCTGCTAGAAAACAGCTGCTTGATCTACAAGCTACATGGAGATTCCACAGGTCCTACAGCTCTGAGAGACACTGGAGTTGCCATCATGCAGGGTACAGAGACATCACTGAACATTCTGAGCATTCAGCTGTGACTTTAGAAAGATCACGCAATCGGAGTTAGGGACATAACCTAAAATAAGGACTACTCTAAACCTACCTTAATGAAACCAAGTGGTCCACCAATAAATTTATTGCCTGTTACAACAAAACTCAGCACTCTTTAAAAGAAGACAAAAATGCAAACTCTGCACAATGTAATGTCCACTATATACAATAAAAATTAATGAAGCCTACAAGAAAGCAGGAAAATAAGACCCAGAAGAAAATGACACAAATGATGGAATTAGCAACCAATGACTTTAAGACAGCTAACAGAAATATGTTCAATAACGTAAAGGAAAAACGAGTGAACAAACAGGGAACCTCAGCATAGAAATGCAAACACTTTTTTAAAGAACCAAGTGGAAACTCTAGAACTGAAATGAAATTTCACAAGATGGACTATCAGTATATTGAATATTATAAAACAAAGTACCAATAAACTAGAAGAAAGGTCAATAAAAACGATCCAAACCGAAGCACAGAGGAAAAAAAAGTGAAGAGAAAAAGAAGTGAAGACAGCTTCAGTGACCATTGGAACAATATCAAGCAGTCTTACATATTTGTAATTTAGAGTCTCAGAAAGAGAGAAAAGACAGAAAAATATTTGAAGAAATAATAGTCAGGAATTTTCTACATTTGATTTTTTAAAATATCAACCCATAGATCCAAAAATCTCAAAGATTTCCACGTTCAATAAAGACAAATAAAACCATGCTTAGGCATATTACAGCCAAACTGTTAAAAAATCATGCTAATAAAAAAAATCCTAAAAGCAGCAAGGGACAGACAAAAAGGACATATTACAGAAGGGGGCACGAGGGTACGCTTATCAGCATACCCACAGGCTGACTTCTCATCACAAACAACACAACCTAGAAGGGTACGTAAAAGTATCTTTAAAGTGATGAAAGAATAAAGAAGATCAGCCTAGAAGGCTATATTAAGCAAATATTTAATAAACCCTTTAAAAGTAAAGGTGAAACTGACATATCCGTATAAACTAGAGCTGAGAGCACTCCTCCCAGCAGATCTGCCACAGAAAGCCCTTCGTGCTGAAGGGAAGCGACAGAAACTTGGACCCATATGACAAAATGAAAAGCACCAAAAATGATACATTTGTGGGTAAGCATGAGACTTTGAGTTTTTGTTTCTTAATTTCTTAGACAATTGATTGTTCAAAGCAAACAAATACAATATATTTTGTGGTTTATAACATATGTAGAAGTAAAATGTGCAATAATAATAACACAGAAGAACAAAAGAAGTATGCCACTGTTAGGTTCTTACATTATATATAAATGTCATAATATTAATTCACTGTGAACTGAAGGATAAATATTATAATAAACAATACTTTTAAAGTGGTGAAGTAACCACTTTAGAAAATAACCAATAAAGGAGATAAAATGGAATTTAAAAAAAAACCCTAAACTTGATTTATTCAAAGGATGATAGAAAAAGGAAAAATGAATAAAGAAGAGATGGTACAAATAGATAATGTTACCAAGATGGAAGACTTAAACCCAACAAATCAATAATTATTTTAAATGCAAATGAATTAAACTCTCCTATGGAAAATAGAGATGGTCTATTTGGATTAAAGAAAAGCAAAATCCAAGCATATGCTTTTCATAAGAATTATACTTTAATATTAAAGAGAGTTTAAATATATAGGGATAGAAAATTGTGCTAGTTACACCATACAAATACCAAATATAAGAAAGCAAGTTATATTAAAATATCAAATAAAGTAGACTTAAAGAGAAGAAATATTACCTAGGGCAAAGAACACCACATAAGAATAAAAGAGTTAACTCATCAAGGAGAAACAATGATTTTAATGTGTATGTACCTACTAACAGAGCTTCGAAATACATGAAGCAAAAGGTGGCAGAACTAAAGGAAGAAATGAGAAGGTCACAATTATAGTTAAGATTTTAACACTCCTCTCTCAGAACTTCATAAAAGCAGATTAACAGCATCAGGAAGTATCTTAGTCTGTTTATGCTGCTATAACCGAACACGGACACGGAGTGATTCATAAAGAACAGAAATCTCTCTGGCACAGCCCTGGCGGCGGGACGCCCAAGGCAAGGAAACAGTGTCTGCTGTCTAGTGAGGGCTGCGTCCTCCAGGGGAACATAATAACCTCGTCCCCCGTATGAAACAAGCATCTTCATTTTTGCTGAACACTGAACATGGTTTGAGGTCTTTCATTCAGGTGGCATTAAAAAGGGATTTGGGCCTGTACTCCTAGCACCTTAGGAGGCCAAGGTGGGAGGTTTGATTGAGGCCAGGAGTTTAAGATCAGCCTGAGCAAGAGCAAGAGGCCCTTCACAAAAAACAGAAAAATTAGCCAGGTGTGGTGGCATGTGCCTATAGCTGGGAGACTGAGGTAGGAGAATCACTTGAGCCCAGGAGTTTGAGGTTGCCGTGAGTTATGACGACACCATGGTACTCTAGCCCAGGCAACAAAGGGAGATCCTGTCTCAAAAAAAAAAGATTTGACTTACTAAATTTTCTTCTGATCTTTTCCTTCTATATTTCTAATGCTACACATTTCTTCTTCACTAAAAATATAGTATGACATAATTTCAATTTTGATGTCTGGCCTTTGCTTTGAGTACCATTTTAGAGTATTTGCAGATTGAGGAGTCAGTAGACCTCATGGATTATGAATTAGAGATTAATATTCTTTTCTTCAAATACAGAGAAACTGATCCAGTTCTCTTGAATCTGAATATGACTTAGCTCATTTTAGATTTTCATTCCAATGATCATCAAAAATCCCTAAAAATATGTCTTTTATGTTTTAAAAGAAAAGGATTCATCACATGAACCAGCAACCTTCGGTTCTATGGCTGACCACAGTCAGCCTAGAGTGGGGAAAGGCTCCCTTAAAGAAACAATCACAGCGGAGACTTCCAATTACACACACGTAAATATGTTTGCAGGCATCAAATCAGGCCCCAGGAGCTCCTTCCACACCGCTCACTCACACAGACAAACCCTTCGACGCATGCAGACGTCAGTGTACAGAGAGTGGGAAGCAAGAGGTGAACCGAACTCTCTCCTCTGTGTCCAACAAAGTCAGATGCAAATACATCTTTCTCCCACATCTCGTAGCCAGTGAACCTGACTACCTGGCAATATTTACTCTTAAAATCATAAATGATAAGTTAATATAAGAATGTGATTTGCTTTATATTTTTACTAACATCTTAGGAAAAAAAAAATTTTGTTCAGTGAGGAAAAGCTGAAATGAAATGAACTTAGGGCCTTCACCGTAGCAGAGTTCTTGCTTGCGTGGAGCTTGTTACAAGCACCTTGGAGTAATGAACTCACTCGGTCCGCTCCCCACTGCCCAGTCGTCTTTGTGGGTGAGCACGAGCCATGGTGTGCATGGAGGTCAAACAAAAGTCATTAGTGGAACCCTTCAAATGAGAGTTGGGGGTCCCTGCTAAGAAGGGGCAGAGAGAGGGTGTCTGTGCTGCTGGCGGTGACTCCTGCCTAGACTGTGTTCACTTGGAGATACATCATTAAAGCTGCACCCTATGATTTGTGCACTTTTTTTAGTTACAAGGTTTTTTCAACTTAAAAAAGGCCAATATAAAAAGAAAATGTTTAAAACTGAAAAGATTACATGATTTAGGCTCCATGAAGTTCTGTATTCCTATCTTATTCAGCGCTGCATTCCCAGCACTTAGAATTGTGTCTGGCACAGAGACAGGGCTCAACGTATATTCAAATGAATTACTGTTAGAAAAATAAAAACTGACTTATGTTAATTTGTTTGATTCAATTATTTCACAACGTGTATGTATATCAAAACATGATGTTGTACACCATAAAGATATGCAATTTTTATTTGCCAATTGTACCATAATAAAATTGGCAGGGAGGAATAATAAAAAAAAATAAAATCCTGCTATGTAAAGATGGAGGAGCTTACACAAATAAGCGAAGGTTCCCCTCCACCCTTCGTGCCTCCAATCCGGCTTTTCAGAGAGACTTACTTTTTAGTACTCTTCTCTTTTTGGTTTTCCTAGTGGTTCTTTTCATATCTTCAGCAATAAACTTACATCTTTTGTTCTTGATTTAGGACTCTGTGTTCCTTCTACAACAGAAGAGGACCAGCTCACACTACTGCCACCTCCCACTCTTCCTCCTTCACATACAGTTATAATTAGTGAGAGCTTGAATCAATTTAGAACTCAAATATTGAATTTTATATTCAATTTCTGTCTCAAGTTTGCCATTAATTTCTTTGGAGATTTATGAATGTGAGAGACTGACTAATAACGAAATGATGCAACCCCAGAAACATCTGGATGTCAGGATGAAACTACACTGGGACCAAAAATCATAGCTCATTACCCACAAAATGTACAGAGCTTCCCATTATCATATTGATAATCGAGAATTTGATTCATACCTACTCACATGCATTTTCCTCTAATTGCCCTATCTCAATATGGCAAGAAAATCTGAAGTCTCCCAATTAATATGATTATATCAAAAAATCAAATAATTTTAGAGGTAGATGCCCATTTAGTATAACCCTCTCATTTCTTTACAGAAAGAAAATAAGACCCAGAGAAGTTAATTAACTTGCCCAGAGCCACACAGTTTAAGTGGCAGCACAGTCTCCTGATAGCTTGTTTATTTACTTACTCATTCAGCAAACTTACCAGTGTTCTGCTAATAAAAAGTAAGAAAGACAAAATCCCTGCCCTCAATATGTTTCTTTTCTAGCTCACACGGAAGTCAGGAGAATGCAGAACTCCCTATGGAGAGGTCAGGGAGAAAAGAGAAAGGCGGCAGGGGAACTGGTGATGCCAGGCTGAGGGTGGGTGTGCAGCAGGATGGCCAGGAAGGAAAAGGCACTTCTCACACAGGGACGGCGCACGCGAAGGCATTCAAAGTGAGAAGACTGTGGATAAGGAACTGAAAGTTGAGGTGGAGGATTTGAGATTAGGGGATGAGGGAGGAGCAATGGTGGGAGGTGAGGTGTGCAGGAATCGGCTTGTGAAGACAACCAAGAATGGCTTCAGAAATCTAAAGAGAATGACATGATCAGGCTTGTACTTTAGAAAGCCGACCTTATGCTAGAATGAAGGGTGGAATAGAAGCAAGAGAAAATGTACCAGGAGACAATGCAAAAATAAAAGCTAGAAATTCAATGAGGAAGGGATGGATTCTGGAGATGAGGAAGAGGCTGCCTTGATAGAACTCAGCGATCAACTGAAGGAGGAAGTGAGTGTTTAAGAAGGGAGGTGCCTGGGTTCTGGTGTGGGAAACCTACTGAATGGGCCACAAGTGGGCTAACAACTGCGTTCCCCAGTGGGGTGCCAGTCTGGGGTTAGGGAGCATGATAAATTAATATTGGCATTTGATGGGGACATCTATGCAAAGATGCGTAAGTGCTTCAGCAATAAAATTATTGTTTTCTGTGGCTTGTTTTGAAGGACTGGACTCCTTCCATTTAACGGATATTTAGTAAATATAGCACAATTACACCAAAAAATCACCCCTCTATTTCAACACAGGATTGAACTACCTCTCTGAACAATTCAGACTAACTCCTATTTGGCTACTACAAGTAGACTTTCTAATAGAAACCGGATAGTTTCCCACTCATCATCAAAAAGAACTATAACTGCAGGGTAAATGGCTGATGATGTAATGTTTTAAGAGTCAGGAAATATTTAAAAGTTTCCAAGGGGTGCTTGTTAAATTTGGTTAAATGTCTTAAGTCTGAAATTGGGTAAACACATGGAGAGAAACTATAAAGACATGATGTCAAATGAATGCTATCATGTGGTATAAGAGCAAGAAAATACGTCTAATATTGTCAGATACTATGTTTTAATTTTAATTTTCCAGGTGTACTCAAATTTGCTTAATTACAATTGACTTCTAACATGTTTTCAGAATGTGGAAAAATGTATATTGTTTATCAAAAATAGGATGATCCACCATGAAATGCCTGCAAAAATATTCTATCCACAGGCAACCTCTCTCGCTCTTCTCATTATGACCCCTCCCTTTCTCAACCACGAGATACAGAATTTTTCTTTTCCTCTGGAATTGTGATTCACTTTCTAGATTATTTCCTTTATCTTCACATTCAAGTCAATAATAAAGTTTGAGAATTAATTTTATAGAGAACTCTTTCTCTAAACCTTGCTCTATGCTTTCATTACCCTTTGTTCTGACCAAATCTTTTAAGGGACTCTCAGGTTTAAAAATACCCACACATACAGAGATATAATACTTGACTATGCACCTTCCTATGTATTACCAGCATAATAAATGAATGAATTAAATGAATAGGGTTGGCACTGACTATATTTTTGGATTATTTTAATCAATCTCTTCCAGAAAGTGTTTTCCTAGGCTTTCTGATTGGTTTGAAATTACCAGTATGAGTGCATTTAAAAATATCTTTCCTACTTCCTACATTTTATATTCAGTTTTCAGTTTGGATTTTATATAAATTCCCTAAAGTACTTTCCTGAATGTCTAACAGAGCAAAAAAACTAAGTTTAATTTTTATTTTTAACTTCGCGCTTTTTCCCTTCTACCTCAAATTTCCTCTAGATGAACAGCCACCCATACTTCTTCCATCCTTCCATATCATCATCATTTTAATTTTATAAGTTGTAAAGATGCTTGTATTCTATGCAGATCATTGTACTAGATCCCGTAAATTTTAAGGGATTCTTCTCCTTTGGCTTCAGTACCAAGTCCACACTCTATTTAAAAGAAAAGATATTGAAGTTTATAAATCAAGTCTTAATGGTTATACACCAATAAATGGTTTAACTCTACTAACTAAAAATACACCTAAGAACTAGTAGATGAAGAAATTTGGCAAATTATCAATAAAACACAAGTCAGGAATTCGTGGTAAAACATCCAAAAATAGTTATTTTCTCATTCCTAAAATTCTTGTCTTAGAAGGCATAGTTCCTAAGACAATTAAGTAATTTATTTTCATTATTTAAAAGAATTACAGGTTTGAGCATAGTACCAATAAAAGAGGTTAATTATGTAGTCTGTCATCACTTTTAATTTTTCTTCTTTGCACACTTGATATATGGTAGAATTAACATCTGGTATAAACAAAGGATATGCCTTAATACTAAAATATGGTATGTTTAGTCCAAATCACATGATAAATAATAATAATAAATAATACTTTTTGAAATAACTGCTATTTTAACAAATAAAATTCATTAAAATAATAAAGTTTTTAAAAATGTTAAACTCTTTCTATAGAGGTATGCTTAACTTTATGCAAGTCTTGTACTTTCTTCAGTTCAATGTAAATTTATTCTAGAAACTCTAATGTAAATGTATTCTAGAAACTCTAGTGAGCCTTGTTTATCAAAATGGCTCATCTCAAAAAAATCCAATGGCTTTATTTCCCAATATGAAATCTATGAGTTGTCCATACATTTTTGACTAGTACAGTAAGAATTAGGACAAAGTTTTATCTTTGATTACGTTTTTCTTCATGCCTAGAAGCTACAGATTGAACTGATCATGTAGGAACATAGCAAAATTTATCTTTCTCTGGTAGCCATCTCATAGGGAAGCCACAGACAGAGTGCTTGGATTATTTTATTACTTTAACTAACAAACACTGCTGCTGTTCACCTTCAGAGTACTTATCAACAATGATAGCCATACAGTACACTTGTTACATATGTAAACATTTAACTTCTTCCTCAGTTTGCTGCCAACAAAAAAGATTATATATCGAAATTTTTGTAACTAATTTTCAAACTTGAATGTATGTTTGTGAGGGATGTGAAAAGAGAGAGGTCAGGGTCAGAACAGGAATTCAGTGCGCAGCAAAGCGGAGTGGACTGAAGTGAACAGCAGCATGCGACAAAAAGGTTCTGTCTTCCAACAAAGACTGCTTTAGGGATCCCTGGGGGCACAATGACACTGGGCATTTTGCTCTTTTCTAGTCTGGATAGTATATTTCATTTCATAAATTTTGTCCACAAAGAATCAATGGTTAGATTCAAAGTTTCAAGATCAAATTTCTGAAAATGCTACAACTGAGAAATAATAAACAAAGCCTGCCAGGATGAGGATCCAGGCTTTACAGTGTCACAAAACCATTAAAATAAGAAAGTGGAAAGTACAGCGAACCTGCTCACCGCCTGCTTGTTCCTGAGGTCTGCCTTCTAGTAACCAAAAAGGCACAGATTTATGGATGATAAGTATTTAATTCTAGAGGTCATATTTTACTTTTACTTTTTGGTGGATTAATTTAGATAAGCATTAACAATCCTTGGATTACGAAGTAGTGCTTATAGCATTGTTTCCTTTTTTGGAGATACCAGTGTTGAAATTACAGTTTCAATGGAGTATAAAGAAATTCTAGGCTGGGCGCGGTGGCTCAAGCCTGTAATCCTAGCTCTCTGGGAGGCCGAGGTGGGCGGATCGTTTGAGCTCAGGAGTTCGAGACCAGCCTGAGCAAGAGCGAGACCCCATCTCTACTATATATAGAAAGAAATTAATTGGCCAACTAATATATATAGAAAAAAATTAGCCGGGCATGGTGGCGCATGCCTGTAGTCCCAGCTACTTGGGAGGGTGAGGCAGCAGGATTGCTTGAGCCCAGGAGTTTGAGGTTGCTGTGAGCTAGGCTGATGCCACGGCACTCAGTCTAGCCTGGGCAATAAAGTGAGACTCTGTCTCAAAAA
>VSMD01078409.1:0-40739 GCA_008750895.1 Mirza zaza
GACTCCCGTGGCTGCAGACAGCCTGAGGTTTACGCTCAGCCTTGACAGGATTCTAGGGGTGGGAGCCTTGGCTTCCGGAGTCTTCTGGATTCACCCACAAACGCTCAGCCCCTGGACCGGGTTAGAGTCACTACTCCACCTTGTGGCCATTCTTGCAACTGCACCTTGGGAGAGCCAATCCGGTGATGCGCTTGGCCCCAGGGATAAGCCTCCGGGTGGGGACGGTTAGAGATGATGTTAATGATGATGATGACCATGACAGTGGGCCAGTGAGTCTGTAGCCACTTGCCTCTTGCCACTTTCTGCTCACATCACCTTATTTAAAATGACACCACCCACCACTCTACCCCACGACGCTACTTTATTTTTTGCATACTTACCATCTAAAATGTCATTAATGTGTTTGTTGATTTGGTGTTAGTGTAAGCTCCATGTTTTATTCACTGACTTATCTCTGTGGCCAAGAGTGCCTGGCACATAGTAGGTGCTCAATGAACAGTTGTGGACCGAAGGCATTACTACATGTCTCCCCTGCTGCCCCTGGCAAGGCCACCCATCCCTCCCCCACAGACCAGCTTGCTCCTGGTGCTGGGAACCGTCCCCAGGCTGGTCTAGGAGCCGTGAGGAGCCCCCCAGGCCCAAATCCACGGGCTCAGCTCAGCCTATGCCGGTCTTGACCTTTGCTGGCAAGCTTTTGCCTTGGTTCTCACCTTTAGTATCTGTGTCCCTTAGTGTCATCCCCTGCGTCTGTGTCCCTGCCTAAACCACAGGGTCTGCTACTCTTTGCCCACCCATCAGAGGCCAGGCCCTGGGCTGGGTGTTTTATGTACGATACCTCTAATCTGCACAGCACCCTCCACGGTGGGTATTGTCACCCCCAGTTTTCAGGTGAGAAATGAGTTCAGAGAGATTTAGCAATTTTCCAAGGTGATTTATGCCACTCCGGTGTTTTCTGGAGACTGTCACAATGATGCTAATGAGCGAAACAAATAAAGAAAAATGTATAGGAAACAAAGTTTCCACAGTGAGAAATTTTAGAAAACACGGGGTTAAACAAAACAGAATTCTTTATAACAGAACTTCTTGGAATCTTTAAAATGCCCATGTACATCGCAACTCTCCAAGTGGGGAGGAATATATATGCAGAACAGAATTTCCCAAACTTATCTGACTTTGCAACCACTTTTTCTAGGAATGTCTCGCAGGACATGGCTTGAACAACAAAGCCTGCCACCCTCAAAGCATCAAGATGGGTTTCAGTCGCTATGACCGGGAATACCCGGGGGGGGGGGGTCAATGTCAGGCCACTCTTATATTTGTCTCATTTGATCTTCACAACGGCTCTAGGAAGGAGGAACCCTCATCCTCATTTTCCAGATAGGAAAACCGAAGCTCAGAGAACTAAAGTGCAATTTGCTTGAAGCAGCCCACAAATATTTGAAGCCAGCGGAGTGGGGCCCGGCACCGGGCGCTCTCTCTAACGATGACGAATGTGAAGAGGTGATGACAGTTCACCAGGAGCTGGGAGGCAGACACGGGGCCCCATATCTGGAGCTGGGGTGGGAGGACGTGGGACTGTGCCTGTTCTCAGAGGAGCACCCCAGCCCCGACAGACACACGGCTGCCACTGCACCCTCCACGCTGCTCAGCCCGTGTTCTCCGGACGCTCCTGCAGTTTTAATTAAACGCTGCATATGGCGGCTCACGGAGGAGAAAACTGTTGTTCTGTGTCTAAGTAGCCTCAGGACTCCTCACTATTTTTACTGCTCCAACAACATTGCAGAGAATTTTATAGTGTTTGAACGTGGTGCTGCCTCCAAGCCCCGGCAGGACCTCCGGGCCAGGGCGGGGAGGCCATTAGCTCTGCTCCAAGGACACTGCCCTGGCTTCACCAAGGGTTCCCCATCAGACCTGTCCTCCCTGCCCTCTTCAGACCCCTCCTGCCCTGGACGGGGCTCAGCCTGTCGATGCTGATTCCAGGCCCCCACTGACAGGTGGTAGGAGGGCTTTGGAGGGTTAGCCCACGTGCCCCAGCTCTCATTGCTGGAAGGTTGCCTTACTTCTAGCTCCGATGCACACCATTTGGAAACCTGGTTCCCTGTTTGGTTCTTGGTCCTTTTCTGTGAAAAAAAAAAAAAAACTATCAACAATATCAGTCTATCCTCATGTAGCCCTTGCTGTGAGCCAGGCGTCGGTCTACTATAGCGCTTTACCTATATTATTAATAACTTGTTGAATCCTTACAGCAATACTGTAAGTATGGTTGTTATCTTTTTTAATAGATGGGGGATCTGAGGCAAAGAGGGGTTAAGTTTTTTGCCTAAGATTATAAACTACTAATTGGTGAAGCCAGGATTCAAATACAAGTAATCTGGTTCCAGAATCTCTACTTTCAATCAGCATGTTATACCGTCTGCTAATAATCTGACTTCTGGGCTTGGCCTTGTTCTTTGCAAACTGCCCCCCTCAGGGACTATAATTCTGCCACTGAACCCCAGCCCAGTGACAGATAATAGCTGGATTGACAGCTTGCCTAGGTATCCAACCATCACTTGGTCCTGGATTGGCATCACTTGCAGCAGATCGTATTTTCCAAAAATATCTCTAGAACTTTCCCACTCCCCATTCTCCTTGAAGCTGGGCAGATCTTCGTGACTGCCTCCATCCACGGAATATTGCCAAAGCAACACCCATGCCATGGTAATTGCTAGGTGTTGCTAGCAATTACCTAGCAACACTAGGTAATAAAAGTGCCATGTACTTCTGCATGATTCCACCACCAAGCATGGGGAAGCTCAGATGGCCCTTGGAGAGACTCAGGTGGAGAGGCCCATCAAGATCCTGGCTGACACCCAGCACCAACTTGCTGGCTGGGGAAACCACTTTGAATGTGATCTTCCAGCCCCTAGCTGAGTCACTGTGCCTAATGCTATGTGGAACAGAGGAAAGCTGTCCCCACCAAGTCCTGTCCAAGTTGCAGATTCCTAAGAAAAATAAATGATTATTATTATTTTAAGCCCCTAAGTTTTGGGGTGGCTTGTTACATAGCAATGGATAACCAGAACACCCGCTGGATCTGCCCTTTGGGACATCTGTGACTCTGGGTGGTTTTCCCTGATGCAGCCTGTTTTACTGCTGGGTTCTGTCCACCAGGCCAGACCTCCCCCAGCGTCTCTGTCCCCATGAGAAAGTAGAACAGGTCCCTGCAGATACCAAGGCACTGCTGGACTGAGTCCACTTGCCCATCATCCTCCCAACAACACCCAACCTCTCAGACCAACTCTCTTAATGCCAAGGACCCAGTTTCCTTGGCAGTGGAGTCCATTCCAATCTATCTGCTAGTTCACAAATGCTTGCATCAGCAAGAAATCAACTGTTTCCCCCTCATATTGAGTTTATCCAATTTTTTTTTTATTTTGGAATTCATAGTTCTTTTTCAAATTATCTAGTCAATTTTTATGGCCCTTCATATATTTGCCATATCTTTAATCCCTTTTTAATTCTTAAAACATATTAAAGATATCACTTTTGTACTGGGTGTGATGGTTAATTTCAGGTGGCAACTTGACTGGGCTTAGGGATGCCCAGATAGCTGGTAAAACATTATTTCTGGGTGTTTCTAGAAGAGATTAGCATTTGATTCAGTAGATCTGAGTAAAGAAAATCTGCCCTCACCAATGTGGCTGGGCCTCATCCAATCCTCTGAGGGCCCTAACAGAACAAAAAGGCAGAGGAAGGGTGAACTGCCTCTCTCCTCCCTCTCTCTCCTCTTGAGCTGGGGCATCCATTTTCACCTGCCCTCAGACATTGGAGCTCCTGGGTCTCCAGCCTTTGGACTCTGGGACTAACCCCTCCTCTCCACCCTACCGTCTCCAAAGTTCTTCAGCCTCACACTGAATTACACCACCAGCTTTTCTGATCCCCAGCTTGCAGACTTCTTTGTGAAATTTCTTGGCCTCCACAATCGCATGAGTCAATTCTCATAATTAATATATATATATATATATATATATATATCCTGTCGGTTCTATTTCCCTAGAGAATCCTGACTAATATACTAGGTAACAGATGATTACAGTTCTTCTTATTTTTTATAATCTGATCCTAAATTTGTTATTTTTTTTTATAACTCTTACTCATGGTGGCTTGTGGGTTTAGGGATTTTAAACTGTAAGCTCATGTTCTATCACTCTTATATCTGTGAGACTCTTTGTGATCTGTGTTGAAAGTGTGTTCCTCAGAAAAGATTTGGTTTGCTTGTGCAAGGCTCCTGGTGACACCACCAAGGCAGAATCACTGGCACATTTGACATGGATTTATTAGATTAAATATGCATCTTCAGAAACATACCACCATGGCAGATGTGGCTCTTTCCAGGTACCCCAAGGCCCACTTTTTCTCTTGTTTACTGTTAGAAGCATTTTGGAAGAAAAGTTTGCTGCAAGTTCTACTCTGATTCTAGTGCCCCAATGTGTAAAAGTTGCCACATTTTAAACTAAGTTACTTTTATTAACTGCTTTCTTTCTTACAAGAAGTACCCAAACAATTGTTAAAGGTGTTGCATCTTTGATTTGATTTTCAGCTTGACTGTTATTGGCTTATATGAATGCCACTGATTTGTGTGCATTGATTTTGTATCCTGAGACTTTACTGAATTCATTTATCAATTCCAGGAGTCTCTTGGTTGCAACCTTGGGATTTTCATATTTAATGAAGGAAGTGAGAGACTTATATAGGGAGAACTAAGAAACACTGATAAAAGAAATTGTAGAAGATATAAACAGATGGAAAACCCTACTATGCTCATGGATTGGCAGAATTGATATTGTTAAAATGTTCATACTACCTAAAGTGATCTAAATAATTAATGTAATTCCTATCAAAATATCATCGTCATTCTTTATATATCTGGAAAAAATAATTCTATACTTCATATGGAACCAGAGAAGACCTCATATAGCCAAAGAAATCTTAAGCAAAAAGAACAAATTGGGAGGCATTCAGTCTACCAGCCTTCAAGCTTTACTACAAGGCTATAGTAACAAAAACAGCATGTTATTGGCACAAGAACAGAGATATAGACCTTTGGAACAGGGCTGAGAACCCAGATATAAAACCATCCTCATATTGTCATCTAATCTTTGGCAAAGCAGACAAAAATATATATTGGGGAAAAGAATCCCTATATCAATAAATGATGTCAGGAAAACTGGATAACCACATCCAGAAGACTGAAACTGGATCCCCACCTCTCACCTCTCACAAAAATCAACTCAACTCACAATGGATAACAGACTTGAACCTAACGTGTGAAACCTTAAGAATTCTAGAAGAAAATGTTGGGAAAACTCTTACAGATATCAGCCTAGGCAAAGAATTTATGAAGAAGACCCCCAAAGCAATCACAGCAACAACAAAAATAAATAAATGGGACCTGATCAAATTAAAAAGTTTCTGCACAGCCAAGGAAACTATCAGGAGAGCAAACAGACAACCTACAGAATGGGAGAAAATATTCACATACTACACATCTGATAAAGGGCTGATAACTAGACTCTATATAGAACTCAGGAAAATCAGCAAGAAAAAAAATCAAACAACTCTATCAAAAAGTGGGCAAAGGACATGAACAGAAACTTTTCAAAAGAAGATAGACTAATGGTCAACAAACATATGAAAAAATGCTCAACATCTCTAATCATCAGGGAAATGCAAATCAAAACCACAATTAGATATCATTTAACTCCAGTGAGAATGGCCTTTATCAAAAAGTCCCCAAACAACAAATGCTGGCCTATATATGAAGAGATAGGAACACTCTTATATTGCTGGTATAAGAGCAGCAGCACTGCTGGTGGGACTGAAAATTAGTACAATCCCTGTGGAAAGTAATTTGGGGATACCTCAAAGAGCTAAAATTAGAAATACTATTTGATCCAGCAATCCCACCACTAGGCATCTACCCAAAGGAAAAAAAGACATTCTATAATAAAGACATCTGAACTCAAATGTTTATGGAAGCATGATTCACAATTGCAAAGATGTGGAAACAACCCAAGTATCAATATATGAGTGGATTAATAAAATATGGTATATGTATACTATGGAATACTACTCTACTACAAAAAACAATGGTGAACTAGCACCTCTTATATTATCCTGGAGAGAGGTTGAGCCCATCCTTCGAAGTGAGGCATCACAAGGATGGAAAAACAAGCACCACATGTACTCACCATCAAATTGGTACTAACTAATCAACACTAAGGTGCTCACATGGAAGTAATATTCACTGGGTGCTGGGCAGGTGGGAGGGGGCTGGTGGGGGTGGGTAAACTCACAACTAATGGATGCAGTGTGCACTGTATGAGGGAAGGGAAAGCTTGTAGCCCTGGCTTAGGTGAGGCAAAGGCATTGTATGTAAACAAAATGTTTGTACCCCCATAATATTCTGAAATAAAAACAAATAAATCCACAGATGAGTTTTGATAAAAAAATAAATAAAAAGAAGTACCTAAGGCTGCCTTAGGACACTTGGTGCCTATGGAGGACAAAGGACTACTAGAAATGGAAAAGTGTTTAAAAAGGGAGGTAAATTGAACAAAGAAAAAAAAGATAAAGATTTTTTATTAAAAACAAATATATGCACCTCTGGCATAAGCACAGAGGTTTGTACCAATTTCAAGGAAAATATTTCATCAGAATAAGAACTAAAGTTCTTTTCCAAACCTTTTAGTAACTTACAGTGCTATATCAATAATTTAATTACAGCTGAATTTTATCTATTTTCATAAAGTATGTTCCTCAACCTTACAACAATTGCTTAATAACTACCTTAGTTATTAATAGGCCCTGAGAAGCAATTCCCCAAAAAACTCTTTCCTTGAAATATCTTAACTAACTAATACCTCTTAATGGTTCAACATTTTTTTTCTACCTGGTTAGTCTGCACATGTGGTTTTACAATCTCTGCATTAAAGTTGGTGTATTTGCTGTCTATTGTCACAATAATGCTAACTGATAAACCACCCTAAAACTCAGTGTCTGTAAACACTAAACGTTTTACATAGTGTGCCAGTGACGTAGGTGGGGCTCAGCCCTGCGGTTCTTCTGGTCTCAGCTGGATTTACTTGTCTGCCTGGAGATGGGCAGCTATGGGCTGCTACAGGCTAGCCTTGGATGGGAGGACTGGGAGACTTGGCTCTGCTCCACATGTCTCTCATCCTCCAACAGGCTGGCCTGGGCATGTTCTCATGGCAAGGGCAGAGGTTCAAGGGAGCACTTTTTCAAGCCTCAGTTGTGTCTTACCCACAAATATCTCACTGGCGAAAGCCAGTCACATAGCAAACCGAGAGCTAAGAGACGAGCATGTTACCCAGGTGAGGGCACATTGCAAAGTCACATGGCAGAGGGCATCATCACAGAGGTAAAGAACTGGGGCCACATGATTCAATCGATCACAGCTTGTGTCCAGGTGGCCGTCTCACAGGAGGCATGACAGGCAGCTAGTTTAATAGACCATCATTGCATCCTTGGGAACTGGCACAGGGGTGGACAGAGCTCTCCTCCCTCTTTCCTCAATCCTGTTTGGGCCTTAGCATCAGAGTCAACGTGTCTGTCTCAGTCTCTCACTACTCACTTGCCCCTGGTTAAAACTGCCGGTAACACAATTTTAGAGTTTCTGGAGACCAGCTAGGAAGGCAGTAGTCAAGCAGTCAACAAGCCCACTCCCCAGCACAGGCCAGGGTGGCTGCTTAGATCTCTGGTCATGTTGCTGAAAATAAAATGTGGCTACAGTTTGATCACTTAAAAACCGAACATCATTTCTTTCCTGTATTAACTGAGGAAATGTTAATAGATGACTTACAGAGACTCTGTCACATCCTATGTTCGTCAATACCATGCCGAGGAAAGGGGCACACATCAGAGTGCAATAATGAGAAATTGTACATGGATGCTGCAAAGCTCCAGGTCAGGGACCAAGGCATCAACCTGCCATCCATACACCCAGGGCCCACGCCATCGCTGAGCGCACACCGGAGTGTGCCTAGCAACTGACTCCTGGCCTTGACTTTGCAAGCAGAGGGCATGCCTGAGAAGTTCTGGTGGGAAGAAAAGAGCCAGGTAGTTCTAGCCCGAGAAAGATGAAGACCTGCAAGTGCTTTGGTCAGAACCCTCCACGTAGTATATACTTGTCAGAACTATCATGGGGGCAGGGACAGAAATCTAACTCAAGTTAGCTTAAATAGAATGAGAGATTTATTGTCTCATGAGACCGAACAACGATGAAGCCAGCAAAGAATCTGGCTCAGGAATACTTGGAAACAAAGACACCACTGTCACCAGCTTTGCTTCTTCCCCTCCCTTTCCTCCACTTGCCAGCTTTTCTCTGCATCAACACTGCTGTTGCTAACCATTCTCCTTCACACTGTAGGTAGAGGGGTGGGGAGTTGTTGAGGAACCGATCAATGGCCAGCTCTGAACTCACATCCACCTGGAAACTTGGTGGCCAGGGAGAACAGGGCTGTGTCTCCTGAGCTCGTGTCTGAAAACCCTAGGGAAGATTGTGGCTGAATCACGGGAGCTCTCCTGGGCTGCTCACTGTAGCTGGAGTTGAGGGTTTGCTGCAGGAATGGGCCGCCATGATTAGCAGCCTTCATCGGGACCACATGGAGCCCAGGAGCATTTCGGAGGATGAGCAATACTGCTCTGGGCAGGACAAACCACACATGTCCTTCACAGGGGGCTGTCATTCTAGCACAGGGGGCAGCATTGAAGGTGGGGCCTCAGCAGCTATGGATGGTGAGCACAGACATGGGTTTTAAGCCACCCTTCCCTTGAGGAGAGGCTGAGACTAGTGAAATGTAAATTGGGGAGGGAAGTAGACAGGAACCATAACTTTCTTAAGGGAGCTGGCACTGTACAATATGTCCAACAAGCATTCTCTCTCCTATGGGCCTCCTGCGGGCTGTGTCCTTAGTCCCATCTACTGAAGAATACCGAGGCTTAGGAAGGGCAGGTGGGTGGCCCAAGGGCACACAGTGGTGGAGTGGACACTTGAAACAGGTCTCTCTGACCACCCCACATTCCCCTTGCTTCAAAATAGATAATATAACCACACAGTGAGACCTTCTCTAAGCCTTAGAAATTCCGCTGCTAGGTATTTACTCAAGAGAAATGAGGGTTTATTCCCATCAGAAAACATGCATATGAATGTTCACAGCAACTTTATTCATAATGTCCCCAAACTGAAATTAAGTTAATGTCTATCTACAACAGAATGGGTAAATAAAATGTGGCATGTCCATACATGGAATGATACACAGCAAAGAACACAAGCAAACTAACTACTGCTACCCACAACAGCACGGATGAATCTCACGGATATTTTGTTGAGTGAGACGCCAGGCACAAAAGAGAATGTACCATGTGCATCCTTTATATGAAGTTTGAGAACAGGGAAAGCTAATCTTGGTGACAGGAACCAGATTAGTCACACTGGCTTGGGGAACCGGTGGCCTCAAGGACACATGAGGCCCTCCGGATCTTCAAGTGTGTCCCCTCGACCGAATCCAAACCTTATTAAAAGGATTTTCTCTATAAAACTTGGGTTCAGTCAAAAGTCTGCACTCAAGTGTCCAGAAGGCCACATGTGGCCCCCAGGTTACCTCTGGGATGCCGGGGAAGAGCCTGGGAAGGGGCATCTGGAGGATGGGGGACTTGGAAGCTCTGTATCTTGTAAGTGGTGGTGACTACATAGGTGTGTATGTGGATTAGAATGCATCAAGTTGTGTACTTAAGATTTATGTACTTTATTGTACACATATCATACCTCTATTAATAAAACAAGGACATTCACAAGTTTGATTGACAGAAGTTCTAAACCCTTTAAATCTGTGCTGCTCTCTATTTTTATTAATTAATTTATTTTTTCCAAAGAGAACCTGAGGATTCTCTATCTATGCCCGAGGTAGAAGCTTCTATTTGCTTAGTGAGGAGACAGATGCTTAGTGAGACCTGGCTTGAAAGATCACTCTGGGTTCCCTCTTCCCCCTCACCCCACCTCCCAAATTCCAACCAGGCAAACCCCCAAGTTCCAAAGGGTCCTCCTCCTTTTCTGGGCTTGGCCATTAGGGTGAGTTGGGGTTAGGGCTGGTGGCTCTCAACACACCCTCCTCCTGAGGCAGGTAGCTCCTTGTGGCCAGAGGACCTGGAGCTCCCAGGGGGCTGAGCTGAGGAGGGGGTGCCTGGTAGGCGAGCGTCAGCAGAAGCATCTTCACAGAAGGGGCTCGACCAGACACCGAGCACAGTGGGGAAGGACCCCAACTTGGGCTCACGTCACAGGTCACTGGTCCCTTACTTACCCACTGGACTACTTCCATCCTGCCCGTGTCAGCTTCCTCACCAGTGAAATGCACCCAGAACACCTAACCATAGACTTACCTTGAGGGTGAATATCAAAAGGAGACTTTACAGAAGAGCTGATCTAGTTTATCAAGTGCTTTTGTGCATGAGGAAAAAGGAACCCTTCCTCGAGACATCTTGTTGTCATCCATTGCATAGTTATCCTAATGTACTGATGTTGCTAAAATAAGACACATCACGGTCATCTGTCATAAAACGATCATATTAAGCTTTCGAATCTGCAAGGTCTTTGATGTGACTGGGAACCATGGGATGGTGCCAATCCAACCAGCCATGTACACGTCGCTGTTCGCAGGCTCTGGGGCACTATGCAAATACGAGGGCTTTGCCCTGCTCTGGCCAGGAGCCTTGGGCTAATGCCTTTGTTCTTGCATCTTGCAGGGCGTTGCTCTTGCTGTGGACTGAATGGTGCCCCCACCCAGAATTCATATGTGGAAGCCCTAACCCCCGATGTGCTGGTGTTTGGAGATGGGGCCTTAGGGGACTCAGGGTTAGATGAGGTCATGAGGGTGAGGTCCCCATGTGGGATTAGTGGCTTCATAAGAAGAGGACATGACACCAGAACTCTCTGTCTCTGCCACGTGAGGACACAGGGCGGAGGCTTCATCTGCAAGGCAGGAACAGAGCCCTCAGTAAACGCTGACCAGCTGGCACCCCGGTCTCAGACTTCCAACCTCTAGAACAGCGAGAAAATAAATCCCTGGTGTTCAAAGCCCCCAGTCTATGGTATTTTGTTATGGCAGCCTGAGCTAGGACAGCTCTCATCACCTGTCAACATAACTTTCCCTGAAGAATTTACTGAGAATCACTGAGTTGTTATCTCAGGGACATTTGGATTCCAGTCTATGCAAACCCAGCCCCCAAGAGAGAAGTGCTAGTGACTGATGGGCCTTGGAGCAGCGTTGTGATCAGCGAGGGGAGGGAAGGCGGCGGGTGTTGCCACTCTGAGACGCCTCCCTCCCCGGCCACACTGCACAGGCAGCAGCCTCTTCGTCCTCGCCTCAAGATGGCCACGCTCTGGGTTCTGAGGCCCTGCTCTCGAGGGAGGAGGCTGATCCCGCAAGATACAAGGGCATCAAAGTCCCCAATGCAAGAGTTTTCCATCCTTGCAACCTCCCTCTGGCTATAAAATTAGACCTGCCTATTTCAAAGGAGCCATCTGGCAGGTGGGAAGAGCAGGGGTGGGCCCTGACCCCTGCAGGGCACCTGGCTCCCAGACAACCAGGAGAGTCATCTAATGCGTGCCCGTCCCGCACTGACTTCCCCCACAGTGTCTGTTGAGGGAGAGAGAGGGCGCTCTGCCGGTGACAGTGGGTCCTGCTAGAAGCAGGGTGCTGGGTCCCTGGGGAATCCAGTCTCCCGAGCTCCCCGAGCTTTCCCGGCCAGGGCTCCAGCTGAACCTCATTCAGTTCCTTGTTCATTTCGCACCTGCCCTGTGAGCCCCACGGTGTGGGCTTTGCAGAGACACAGGAATGCGCAGGAATCTCCACCAGGAGCCGCAGTCCTGGGAGCCCATCCCATAGACAAACCATGGCCAGAGCGCGTGCGAAGTCCTGTAGGAGAAACAGGGAAACTGCAGGTGCTGGGGAATACAAAAGGGAAAGGGACAGACCCCTCCTGGTCGGGTGCTCAGGGATGGCTCCCACAGGAGGGCACGTCTCAGCCAAGTCCTGCCAGATAGGTCAGAGGTCACCAGGCAGAGGGCAGTGTGGGCATGGACAGCCAAGGGCTCTGGGGGTGGGTCTGGCAACGGACAGACCAGACATCCGGGCAGGGCAGGGTCCTAAATGGCCTGTAGGCCGAGCTGAGTTGTCTGGACTTTACCCAAAGGAGGTACTTGGAGCCACAGGGGATTTTAACAAAATTGGGGGTAGCTTCCCCAGTGGCAGACAGCATGTTCTTACCCGAAACCTGGGCTCTCCCAGGAAGGAGTGCATGAGTCTGAGCCCTGGGACCCTCCTCCTTGGGCTTGCCCTGCTGCTGGTGACCAGAGCCTGCAAGGCCCCCCCAACCCTGGACCACGCTCTCTGAGTTTAGGTCCATGTCTGCTATACATTCTTACAGATCTTTCTGGAAATCTTCAGTGTTGCTTCTCCTATTATAGCTCAGGTGTGGGGTGGTACCCCTCAGTTGGGGATGGGGACAAGATCTGTCCACCAGGAGGGGAGGAGAGGGCAGGCCCAGACATGTCTCTGGGCGTGAGTCCAAAGTAGAGGCTAGCGTCAGGAGGCTGCCGCAGCCTGCTAAAGGCCAGCGTTGGCCACCTGGGGACCCAGCAGGGGTGTGGGCATGTCTCCAGAGCAAAGGCCCTTGGTTCTCTGTTTGCTTACCTTTGGAGTGGATTTAGGCTTGCTGTGTTATTTTGGGGGAAGGGGATATGGGGGAAGGGGTACAATCTCTCCTAAAAAGAATATCGTTACGTTCCTTTTCACTCGCACCTGCAAGAGTAGAGTCCTCAGACAGAGACCTGCTATAGGCAATTCCTAGACAGCTGGAAGAACACCCACCTCTCTCTGGGCCTCATTCTCCTGGACTTAAGCCACAAGGGCTGTTGTCCGGGCAGGAGCTCTCCACGGTGGGGACCAAGCTGGTGCCCAGCACAAGGAGGCAGGCGTGGAGTAGGACAGAAGGTGCCAGCGGCCTGGGAGAGGAGAGGCCCTGTGAACCAGGTCGGCCAGTTGCATGTGACTCTGTTTTTTTCCTTCATACTGTATCCCCGAGCTTCCAATAAAGCCTTGTTTAACTATCCCAGCCTGGAAAAGAAGGAAAGAAAGTGTGACTTTAATGGGAAACAACCCTAAAGGAGCCACAGCGCTCCTGAGGCTGGCCGAGTGGTGGCAGCAGTCATTCCTGGGAGAGCCCCAAGGGAGGGTGACTCTGGGGACAGAGGTGAGAGTTCTAGGTCTCACTGCACTACTTTCCCTGGTGATTCAACCCCTCCTGATGCGTCACTTTAAGAATCCAAGTTGGTTTCATGGGAGATGATGCTTCTTTTGTGATCTTAACAGGTGAGAAACCTAGGAGTAGGTGACCTTTGAATGAAGAAACCATTAGTTCACACTGAGAAGTAGCAGAACTCGCCACTCCCCACCCACCAGGCTGGGCGTCAGGGCCAGAACCGGGCCCTGGGTGAGGCAGGGGTGGAAAGCCAGGGGCTGAATGGTCCCAGCCAGGACTGGACCAAGGCAGGGTCTCAGGCTTTGGAACAAGGCATTTATATTTTTCTCTCCCAAAAATCTCTGTGCAAAAATTCACATATGCACACATAAATGAACCCAGGCACAACACAACACGGATTCTTAACCAAGGAAACATCCTCCGCTGTCCCCCCTGCTCCACTCCTGACAGAGCTGCACAAAGGGACTCTCTGACTTCCCAATAATCTTGCAAACAAATGAGCTTGCCTTTAACTCCATTACCAAGGCTAATCTGTCCCAACTCCCACCTGATTTGCACAGGAAATGGGCTCATTCATTATGGATGGTGTGTGTACTCCGCCAAGTCCTCCAGACTTAGCAGTTGAGCCATTTGCAGCGGCACTGTCCTTAAGCAAAGGGAAGGAAGGGCTGAGACGGGTCTCCCAGGAAAAGGTCAGGCTGGGAAGGGAAATGGCTAATATGACCCCTCCAGCCCTGCAAACAAACGGGCAGCTCTGTGCCTTGCACTCCTCCACTCAGCTGCCCCTGCACATGAGCTCACAGACCTCAGCTTCAGCTCCCCTGCGCACTCCTCAGCCATTGCATCCATATCCCTTCTTGGTTTGTAGGCAGGAGAGCAAGGAGTCTCAGCAGCATTAGTTCTTCTAGGACCGTGGTTCTCAGACTTCAGGGTACATCAGATTCCCCGGGAGGGTTTGTCAAAAGTCAGATTTGGCCAGGCATGGGGGCTCACGTCTGTAACTTTAGCACTTTGGGAGGCCAAGGTGGGAGGATCACTTGAGGTCAGGAGTTTGAGACCAGCCCGAGCAAGAGCGAGACCCCATCTCTACGAAAAATAGAAAAATTAGCCAGGCATGGTGGTGCACACGTATAGTCCCAGCTACTCGGGAGGCTGAGGCCAGAGGATCGCTTGAGCCCAGGAGTTTGAGGTTGCTGTGAGCCATGATGATGTCACTGTACTCTAGCCTGGGCAATATTGCAAGACGCTGTCTCAAGAAAACAAAACAAAAAAAACCCCAGATAAACAAAAACCCTCAGATTTACCTGCCTCCCTGTCCCAGAGCTTCTGATTCCTAGTCCCAGGTGGGCCAGAGAAGCATCCAAGTGGTGCTGCCGCTGCTGGTCCAAGGACCACACTTTAAGAACCGCTGGCTGAGCTCTGTACTTGGCACCAGAATCCCTCTGCCACCTTCCTCACAGGTAATGTTAAAGACTACACGTGCTGCTTCCTCAGACGCCTCTTCCTACCAGCCGCCACTCTGCATTGTACTTTATTTCCCTGTCTGTCTGTCCTGCCAGACTTCTAGTCCCTAGAGAACAGGACATGCCTTAGTTACCTGTGCATTCCCAGGACCAAGACCAAGTGCAGGTATGCAAATGCACTGGGGAAAGACTCAGCAGGACACATGCCACTTGGGGAACAGTAGATACCCCTCTAGGAGAAGCAGGGTCCTTTACTTTTTAATTCTATGGACTGCTCTATTGTTTGCATTTTTAAAATAAGAATGATTTGTGCATGAATCAGTGATTAAAAAATAATGGAAAAGGATGATTCCGTTGATTAAAGCGTTGTCTCTGAAGGTACTAACTGCTATCCCACACTCCCACGGCGTCCTCAGTTGTGGTTAGCTAAATGGCATTACTGCCAGGTGCCGCTGGTGAAGCTTTAAATATACAGACTTATTTAGATGTACAACAGCCACATGGGGTGGGTACTGTTTGTTATCTCCATTCCTCATGTAGGGAAATTAACTGGCTTATTCGCGGTCCCATGCCTAATTAGCAGTAGGATGGACATTTGCCCCTGGGTGGGCTAGTCCTGGGATTTGTGGTTTTGACCTCTGGTGGGGCCACACCACCTGGAAGTTGGGGGTCATCAAAAAATGGTGTCTTATTTACATCTAACCTGTTTTGTTCTAAATAGGATTTGAGGGAACTGCTATCTGATTTAGTTCTCCAAAGCATATATTGCCTAGAAATGTTACGTTTAATTAAATATGTGCCAGAAACACACAATACAAAACCACAAGCTCAAGCACATGGACTTATCAAAAAAGAAAAAAAAAAAAAACAGTAAAAACTCTGTCAAAGCAGACGTGATCAATGGCTTCTGAGGTTTTCTGTGCATATTGCTTTCTCACCAATATTACTGGCAGGCATGCAGCAGCGAGTGCCAAAAGGGGAGAAAAATTTTGGGAGGGGAAACTTTAAACACAGAACATTCTATACATTAACTTGATTTCTTCCATGCATTGAGAAAAGAGCTGCGTGATTCAATTTTAGTGGAGGAAGCCCTTGGCCCCACTCTTAGAACCCCAGTTCCTTAGCAGCAGAGCTTGGAGCTTCTGGCCTGGGACGTGTTTTGGAATCATCAGCCCCTACCCAGCCTGACTCGGGATCTGCAGGGCCTGGGGAGGGAGAGGTCCAGCACTTCTACTTCGTAAAAAGCCACCACTGGTGATCCTAATGTGCGACCAGGGTTGAGCGCCACTTGGAAGATCCCTTACAATTTTAAAGTTCTAATTCTCACTCTGGTATCCCTCAGTTTTCTAATATTTCATGATCTTATCCCTTTTCCCCACCCCAGGGTCCTGGCCCTGCCTTTCCTGTGGAAGTTGCCGGTCAGTTTGGAACTTAATCGCCTCCTCGGAAGCTGAGCCCAGCTCCCCAGGGCTCTGCTTGTTCACCTTGTGTGAGGCCAGCGGGTTTATTTATGGCTTCTGATTTTATTTATTTCCCCTCCTCGGAGCGGTTGCCCTGCATACAGAGAACTCGGGCTGTCTGCTGCCGGCGCTGCCGGGCTTGGATGGATGTGTAGATTTAGCCCATCGAGTGGGCTGAGAAGCTGGCTGCCTTCCAGGGGTGATTTATGTGGTGTGGCAAAGCACTGCCTCCAACAGACATGCCCCCCACAAGCTTTCCCAGTGCGGGGGTATGAACGGAGGGGGCGGCACAGGCCTTGCCTGCAGGCAGCTTCTGCAAAACCCTGTTCCAACTTGGAGGGCTCAGCTCCGCCTGCTTTACCATTTGCCCAGGGACCCAGCCAGGAGGCCGCCAGCTAGAGCTGGTCCTGATATATGCTTGTCCTCTTTCCATTGCCAAGGGCCGGTTTGGAGGACACAGCCCTTGGGAGGGTGGACATACATGGTGGAGACAGTGCTCTGCATTTACCCCCACGTCCTCTGTCTGAGCATCTGGCAAGGTTAGGACATCCCAGCCTCCCTGGTGCTGAAATTGGGGCCATGGGACCAGTTCCAGCCAATGCACCACGAGCAGTGCTGATGCATGTCCCTTCTGGTCCAAGGCACGTAAAACCGGGTGTGAGTTCTCCAAGTTCTCTTTCCCCTGACATAGTAGCCTGAAGTCGGCATGCGTTAACAGGACATCACAAGACGGAAGGGATTTCCCAAGAGAGGATGGCTGGCCTGGAGAGTCACACATCCTGTGCAAAGATTAGCATGTACAAGAAGTGAGCCTTTATTGTGTTAGGATACTAAGATTTGCAGATTGTTTTTGTTTTTACCACAGCATAGCCTGGCATTGCTGAAATAGAGTTGCTCTCTATTTAATTATCTCTCCCACACAGGCAGTGAGACCCACTCTTACATTCCTCCATAGGACCCTGGGCAGCCCTTGTCGCATTACAATTGTCCTCGCCAAGCCCGTGATCTCCAGGGAGGCAGGGACTGCCTTGTGCATAGCGGCATCCCCAAGCCTGGCACAGTAGCTGGCACAAAGGAGAAACTGAGTAACAGCTGTTGACTCAATGGACAAATGGACGAACAAATGAATGAACCAAGGCCAGTAAGAACACCTTGGAACAAGCCCCTGACTTATCCTGGACACGAAAAGGAAAACACCCAGACCAAGAGGGCAGGAATAGAATTCCGGAGAACCTTGGCAGATGAGAAAGATGGTCCACGCAGGAGGGTGATAGTGAAATATAAGGCAAGGCTTTCTGAAATTAAACACAAACCTCATCAATCCAGGGGGAGGTGAGGAGAAAACCCAATGGAACCCAGGACTTTGGGGACCAGGAGCCTAATAACGCCCTCGGGGAAAGGCCAGCCTCTGCGGGGATGAGACCCAGCAGGGAGGAAGCAGCACAGGCAAGGCAGGGTGTGATCATCCCACTGCACTTGGCCTTCTCCCGACGTCTAATTTTAGCCGTCACATTTAAGAAGGATTTGGAAGTCCTGGAGAGGAGCCAGAGCCAATAGGAGGAATGGTAAAGGTTGAAAAAAATAGAACCTGTAGGAAAAGCTCAGGGGAGGCAGGAGTCGAATGGGGCTGGGAGAGGCAGGTGGGTCCGAATGAGCAGCTAGCTCTCTCGTTCTGGGGGTGGGGGCACAGAACTGGGGGGCAGGGGTTTGCAGAGCAGCAAGAAAGATTTAGGTTAGACCCCCAGCAGTGAAAGTTGATGGAGGATTGCTGCACTGGAGGAGGCAGGCCGGGTTTCTGGAGATGTAGGCACTGCCCTTGGCTGTCCTTCTTCTCGGGAGGCCCTGGCCGGCCCTCCCTGGTCCCACAGAGGGCCAGACACCAGGGCACCGGGGGAACGTGAAGTCCTGGAGGTGGATAAGGGCAGGAGGTGCCTGACGATGTCACTAGTGTTGTGTGCAAAGAAAAGCGAGGAGCTGACCGGGATCTGGCTGCTCTGGTTATGGCCTGGGGCAGGGGCTGAGCCGATGACTTCTGGGGGTCTGGGGACTCCTCACGTGGCCTGGAAAAGGAGCAATGTCACGGAAATTTGTATTTTATGCTTTTCCCCTAAGCGATTTCCGTTTTGGCTATATGGCTAGGAAATGCGTCCTGGCAGTTAACACAGGTGGCACGTTCTAACCACGGGCCTGGGACCATCTTTAGGAAAGAGGTCACGGAGGACCGGGGAGCCTGCCGTATCCCAGGGTATCAGAACTAAGAGGACGCACACAGATCATCTAACCCAGGCGTCCTCAAACTACGGCCCGCGGGCCACATGCGTTTGTGTTTTTGCCCATTTGTTTTGCCCACATGCCACATGTGTTTTTGCCCATTTGTTTTTTTACTTCAAAATAAGATATGTGCAGTGTGCATAGGAATTTGTTCATAGTTTTTTTAAAACTATAGTCCAGCTCTCCAATGGTCTGAGGGACAGTGAACTGGCCCCCTGTTTAAAACGTTTGAGGACCCCTGCTCTAATCCATACCCCTCCCTTCACAGGGGAAGATGCAGGCTCCAGAGAGCTTTCGGGAATCGTCCCATCAGTGGTGAAACCAGCAGCAAAGCCAGGTCCCTGGACTTCTGACCCGGTGTCCCTCCCCCCACCTCACGTTTGCCCTCAAAGTAAGAGCGAGGCGGCCAGGGGAGGGGTCAGGATGGATGCAGGAGAAAAAGGATGGACTCAAAGGGGCAAGAAAGAAGACAGAAAGCTTCTCCTCCTCCGGGCTGGGGTGAGTGGAGCCAGGCAAGGAGGTTCCTGCTGTTGAAAAGGAGCTAAGTGAGGAGGGCAGGGGTACGGGGCGGGATGCTGAGGGGCCTCCCACATGGGGATGTGTTGGGGTCGCCACCTCCTGAGCTGGTGGGCTTCATCCGCCTGCCCCCCCGATTTCCTTCCTCCGAACCCCACTAGCCCTTTCCCCCAGTTAACCTTCGAGACCACAGAAAGAGCCAGATACCGGGGACAGGTGTAGCAGGGACGGTGCAAATGGGGTGTAATGTCCTAGAGATGCCACCTGAAAACAGATATGTGCACCCTAGATGGTGCCTGAGCCCCCCTGAGTTTCCTCACCGGCATCGCAAAGCACTACGAGGCTTCCAGCGAGCTGAAGACCTGGTCAGGTGAGGGATGGGGCAGAGAGGGAGGATCAAGGGCTTGCAAGTGTGACTTCCCTGCAGGACAACGCTGATCTGGTGCCCCCAGCTGAAGGACCTCTCTGTTCTCAGGCCTCTGTCAATGTCTGAGCAGGAGACATGTGCCTGTGTCTTCCTCCCAGGCGGGTCGTGCACCTCCGAGGCCTGGGTCCACCCTCCCGCCTCAGCATCGCTGCCTGCTTCTCTGCACCAGGGAGTGGTCTCTGGGCTTCCTGCAGCTTCCTCAGGCTTTTAAGCTAAGCCACAGCCCCCGCGGGGCTCCACGGAGAAGGACCACTCCCAGCTGTGCTGGGGAGACCACTGATACGATGGCCTTGCCACTCATCTACTTGTTCCTGGGGACCTTCATTGTCCTTATTTAGCTTCCCTGTCCCACCTGCCTCCCCCCCCACGTTCTCCTGCAGGGATGCTGCAGCCACCCCTGCACCTGGCCGCTAGAGGGCACCAGGCCTTCACCACCGCCCGGGCCACCGGCCCACTCCCAGTTCCCCCTTCTTCAGAGACCAGGCAGAGTGGACTTGGCAGAAAGGAGCCCACTAGGAGATCCCAGGACAGTCCAAGGGGCTTATGTCAAATGATGTGCAAGTGAAAAGGTTGGTTAAAAAAAAAAAAAAAACCTGCCAGGGATTAAAAGGAGAGCAAGACCCGTACCTGCCCACTTCCCAGTCTCAAGGGGGAGACGGGTAATTACCGTGCAGCGGGGCGAGCCCAGGGGTGTGGAGAAACGCAGCCTGGGGACGGGACATCCAAGGGCCCTTCCCCTCCGGCAGCAGCGGGGCTCAGGGGAGATTCCTGGAGGATCCTGAAGGGTGAGCAGGAAGCAGCAGGCGAGAGGAGGAAGGACAGCCTAGGGGGTAGGAACAGCAAGAGCAGAGGCTCGGGTCATGACGGTTTTCAGAGTGGCACGTGGGTACGCAGAGCTGTGTCACGGTCCAGGCGACGGGCTCTGCATCTCGCCTTTGCTGGTCAGAGGAAACCCCAACTTGAGAGCTTTCAGTGTTACCCTAAGAAGCCTAGTGGGGTTCCCAGGCCCCCCTATAGCCCTGCCCCCCTCCTCCTCTGCGGGGCGGGGCAGGGGGTGTCACTAAGTCCTCACGATGTTCCCTGGATGCTGCCGTCCTAGTTCAGGTCACTGTCATTCCATTTTGCTGATGATGAGCCGGGGACCCAGCAAGGACAGGGGCCTGTGCGGGCTGCACAGCGGCGAGGGGCGAGGCCAGGCCTTCTGCCCCCATGCCCCGTGGTCCACGCCGGCCAGGAGAAGGGACCCTGCCAAAAGCTGTCTCTCCCCACATGGTCTATCAGGCTGACACTAGCCATTTTAAAGCAGATTCTAAAAACCTAAAAACCTATAAAAAGAGGTTTTCTGCTTACAAAAGTAACACGTGTTCATTATTTTTAAAATCAAACAATATAAAAATTTACAATGTTGACAATAGAAAGTCCCTTATAATCCCATCTCTCTCTCTCCCCAAGATAAGTACCACTAACCGTTTTGATGTGTATTTTCCTAGACTTTCCCATGAGTTTGCAAATATATATATATGATGGTACATTTGAAAAAATGGAATTAAGCTTTTCTGCAATTTGCTTTCTTCAACATAGCAGCAGTCAGTCTCAGATAACTTCTCACCTGAGTGCATCCTGATCTGTGAAGTGGGGTTTCTTGTGACCCCACACATTGCTGAGGAAGCCAGGCTCAGGGAAGGCAAGTTGCCCAGAGCCACGAGCTCACAAGGGACTCGCCAGCCCAGGCCAACGGGATCTGGAACAGCCAGCTGGGAGCTGCCCAGCGCTCCACTCGCCCACTTACCACTCTGCTCCCAACAGCCTTCCCACCATCCTCAGCTGCTGGGAATTTTTAGGAATGGGTTTCTGTGTCGTTTCTAATAAATAGATCAGGAATATCCCAGAAAGACAGATCGCCTGAGCTTTCTGTGAGCTAATAAAGTACTGTCAGTTGAAAGTCAAGGCTCATCCCTCTCGCCCCCCCCCCCAGCCCTGCAGGGAGGTTCTGGGCAGAGCTCCCTGGGGGTGGAAGGTGGGGGGGAGTAAGACTGACCCAACAGCCTCCTGGCATAGCCAAGCGTCCAGGCTGGGGGAGGCAGGTGCCATCAGGATCCAGCCAGAAGCAACCATTTCCCTCTTGGCACTCAGCCTGTGGCCCCGAGCCGGCAGTCCCAGCATCCCCTGGGGGCGTTAGGAGTGCAGAATCCCAGCCCACGGTCTGTGCAGGTCCCCTGAATCCAAATCTGCATTTTAACAAGATTCCCGGGGAGTTCCTACGCACAGGCCTCGGCAGTATTCTGGGATCTATAAAGCCAGCCCGTGGCTTCTTTTCTAGAAGTTCAGTTGATGTGCTTAGCATCAGACACTTAATACGAGGCAGCAATTACAGGGAAGTTGCTATGTGCCAGGCAACACTGCAAGTGTTGTATTAACTCATTTAATCCTCACCAAGACACTGAAATGAGGTGCCCTGACTACACTGATGTTACAGACGAAGAAACGCAGGTGCGTAAAAGTCACTTAGTTTGCCTGGGGTCACCTGCTAACCCGGGGGTGAGCTGGGACTCAGACTCAGCCTTCACGGCTACAGCACCCTGCCCTGCAGGAAGATGTGCCCAGCTGGCGGGACCGTTCCCACGGGCATCTCCAGAGTGACACTTCCATGGGGAGCTTCGCTGATGCATCTTGCTTTCCTCTGCCGTTGCCTTCTCCCTCCCCAAAGACGATGGCCTTAAAGAAACGGAGAGAGCTTGACGTGAGCCTCACCGCTGCAAATGCTGGGACCAAGAAGTGACAGTAGCACATGATGTCTGTAAAACCCTCCGTCACCCATTATCTCTTCATCCTCCCAGGAACCAGGGGGAGGGAGGCAGACAGTATCATCCCCACCACGAGAATGGGAAAAGGAGACCAGAGACCCCGAAGGACCTAGCCAAGGTCACACAGAGCTGAGACTAGCAGCTGCGCCTCCTGACTTGGGAGCCCAATCCCTGCACGTCTCCAGGCTGCCCTCTTTTCTAGAAGACTCCATACCAGCCTCCCCACCCTGAGGGTGGCCCACAATCTCCTCTCCATGCTTCTGCAGCTCCGCGGGGAAACGGGGTCCCTGATGGCACCCCAGCCTTGCTCCCAGGCTGCCCCCTGCCTGAAGCAATTATAAATCATGGCATTTTCCCTTCATTCAGACCTGATGTTTAATTCATCGCTGTTCTGGCTGCTTTAATGCAGAACATTTGTTCAGTGGAATAGCTTTGTTTTGCCTCCCGAGCGAGCGTTACTCTGCTGTTTAGAATGCCATTTCCTTTGCAGAGGGGCTTCCGGGACCCTCCCCCTCCTCCTCCCTCCCAGTGGCCCGGCTCTGCCATCTGCGGGACCCGCCCCTGGGCTGGGAGTCAGCGGCAGCTCCCGACCAGGAGTCCAGGCTTTTCTGTCCTTGGTCCAAGCACCTGACGTTTTCCATTCGTGCACCCTCCCTTTCTCCCAGGCCACGTGCCTGGCGTAATGAGCCGCTCGCTCCCAAACCCCACAGCTGCCAAACGTAGCCCCCTCGCAAACTGGGGCCTGCCTGGAGCCCAGCCCTGGGAGGGGCTGCTCCTGCCCGGGACAGAAGGGCGTGGGGTGGGGTGGGGGACTAGCACAGCTGTCACGTCGCCTTCTTGGGGCTCCTGCCTGTGCCACTGACCCCATCTTCAACTTCCTCCAGTCTAGACGAACCTTGTCCTCCTACCAGGGCCCCACCTTCTGGCAGTAGATCTCCTGGGTGATAATTTTCCTCGTCCTGGATCTCAGCATATTTAAAGGCAAGAGAAAATGGCAGACTGCCACGTGTCCACAAAATAGCCATGCTTCCTCTCCCTTAGCTGAGCACCAGGCTTGAAACCCAGCTTACATATAAAACTACATTTTCCAGCCTCCCTTGTAGCTAAGTGTGTCCATATGACTAGGTTTTAGCCACTGAGATCTAAGTGGAAGTGTTTTGTGTGAAGCCTTCCTAAAAGGTGGAAGCCACGACTTTCCTGTTCTTTTTTTCTCTTGCTTGCTAGCTGGAATGTGGATGCAAAGACTGGAGCTCTAGCAGCTATTTTGGACCATGAGGTGGAAGCCACATGACGAGTTTAGGGAAGACAGAAAGACAGAAGGAGCCCGGGTCCCTGACACTGAGGACTTACCCTTCTTTGTGGTTGGCTTATCTCTGAATTTCTTTTATAATAGCAATTCGCTTCTATCTTGTTTTGGCTACTGTCATTTTGTGTCTTTCAGAGACAGGTAGCCAACTTGAGTCCTAACTGATGAAGACAGAGCTATTTCTTGATCTCCCTGATGGGAACTGCTTGCCTGCCAAGCTCACTGCCTGAACAGTTTCTGATATGGGACTTAACGACCTGGCAGCTGATAGGAACAAAGGTCAGGAGAGCTACGGTGGAGGAACAAGGAGATCTGGGACACAGAATTAAGAGTGTGTAGGTATAACTCATCTCCTCTTGTACAGATGAGAAGACTGTTTTAGAAAGAATTAGTCACTAGTCCACAGGCATAGAGCTAATAAGTGGCAAATCCAGAATTTTATGCCGGATTTTTCCGACTCAACCCACCACTCCATTACGACTTAGAGCTTGGGAGAAGGTCAGTGAAAATCCCACCTGCTTTCTAGTCTCCGCCATGGCTGGTCCTGACTGAGCAACAGAGCTTGCCTTGGCGAAGCTCTGTTCCTTTCTCTTTCTCTTGCGAGGTGTAGTCTCGCATAAAGCACCAGACTTACTGTCACGCAACGTGGATGCCGGGAGAGGAATCAATCCTGTCTGCGAACAGCTACCACCCTGGCTCGGGCTGGGGGTCGGCGGCTCCCATTTCTGCACCCCCAGCTCCCCGCCCTGCATGGGCCGGGCAATGCCCGAGCACGGCCCCTGGAAGCAGGCTGCTCCGGTTCAAATCCTGGCCCCACCACCAACTGTGTGACCTCGCTGCTCTCTGCCTCAGTTTCCCCACCTATAAAAGGAATGATAATTACACTTGTCTCACAGGGTTGCTGCGAAGATTAAATTAGCAAGAACATAGACTGCTAGCTATTACGATTTTCCACAATTCCAGACCAACATCCGCTTGCAATAGAGACTCTAACAAGGTTGATATTTTGTTATTTTGCTTGTTTTTCACAGTATCATAGGATCGTTAAGTTCCCTGATGGCAGGGAGTGACTGTCTTGTCTGTCTTTGTCACGCAGTACTTAGAGCAGTGCCTGGCACACAGTAGAGACCCCAGAAGAACTCGGTGAATAGGCTGAGTAGGGCAGATTCTTTCCTCACGGTTCACGTGAGCATCTTCTCCCGTTCTCTCTCCCGCCCTCCCGTCCCTCTTTGTCTGTCTTCTCCATCTCTCTCCGTTATTCCCTCCATATATATCTCTCTCACACACGCACGGAGACTCTCTCTTGTTTTTTCTTTTTCTTTTTTTGAGACAGAGTCTCACTCTGTTGCCGGGGCTAGAGTGCCGTGGCGTCAGCCTAGCTTACAGCAACCTCAAACTGCTGGACTCAAGCAATCCTCCTGCCTCAGCCTCCTGAGTAGCTGGGACTACAGGCATGTGCCACCATGCCCGGCTAATTTTTTCTATATATTTTTAGTTGGCCAATTAATTTCTTTCTATTTGTAGTAGAGACAGGGTCTCACTCTTGCTCAGGCTGGTTTCGAACTCCTGACCTTGAGCAATCCTCCCTCCTCAGCCTCCCAGAGTGCCAGGATTACAGGCATGAGCCACCGCTCCCGGCCTTTGTTATTTCTTTCTTTCAACCCTTTTCTTCATTCTGCTCCAGGCTTCAAACTGACACCCGCGCCCCTTCCCTGGTGGCCCCGTCTCCAAAGTGTGCCCATGTTCTGCCCCAGCCCCGTCAAGGCTCAGTCCTGTGGGTGGTCCCAAGGCCAGCAGCGTCAGGGCTGGATGGGGCCTTGTCACCTGCCCTGTTCCAGCCTGTCCACTTTTCAGTGAGGAGAGGGATTTGTCGCAGAGCTAGGATTAGAACCTGGGCTTTCCGACTCCAAGCCCGCTGTTCTCTTCATCTCGGCATCCCCTGAGGCAGATTGGCAGAGACACAATGGTGACCACTGCATGTTTGCTGGATGAATGAATGAATGCATGAATGAATGCATCCTTTGGGAGGGGAGACTTGCTCAAACAGCACTGCCTCTTTTCCTGGAGCCCCTTTGACCTGTCCTTCCTCTGCCCCACCCGACGTGCCTAGGGGTCCCCAGAGGAGCTCTTCAGCACTGCCGATCTCACCTGTGACCAGTCCGCCGCCCTTGGGACTCAGTGCTCTCTGTCCCTCCTCTGGCTCCTGTGTGTATAAAGGCCATTTCCATTGTTCTACGCGGAAAGATCTTTAGAGGGCCGAGGTCATTCTCGGAGACCAAAGCCTCCTCCCAGGGAGTCACGGCTGGGGCCTTTGTCCTCCCGGCTCACTGTCTGCTCACAGCCTGGTGTTTTGACCAGAACAAAGTAACTGCTGTTGGAACCCCGTAGCGTGTTGCTGGGCTGGCCTATTTTGTTACTACAGAGGTGGTGCCCCATCCTGGCCTCCCTTCCTCTCAAAGCAACAGGAGTTGCCTTGACCTGACACCCCTGCCCACAGCCCAGCCCCCCCTTCTCTGTCCCTGTCCCCCACTCCTCGCCACACGTTTCCCAGTTGCTACCTGGTGCTGCAGTTCCTCGTTGAGCTGTTCTCGTCTCGATTCCATCCCCTGCAATTGGAGCCTGAGTAATGAGTTATTTCGCAGGAAGATTGATCTGGGTATTAGGGCATCGTTTAGTTTGCCATTACAACAGCCAATTTTGGTTACATGCTCAGCTGTGAAGGGGAAATGGGCCAGGCTGCTGGACCTTCCTAAAGCACAGAGCTGGTGGACGGGAGGGCGGGGTGCTGGGCTGAGGGCGCAGGGGTGGGGGGAGGGTAGGAGGGGAGGGGGCCTGGCTGGCTTTAGCCCACATGTCTTTATTCTTAGAATATGATGCTGGGAAAGAAATTGTGAGGACCGAAAAGGGGTGTAGCCCTTTCTTGAAGGGAGAGGAAGAGCAAGGTTCCAAGGCCAGAGATGCTAGTAGTGAGCAGCCCCTACAGCGCGTTTCAGACTCGTTAGCATTTCAAGATGACAGATGGGCTGAGTGTCCCCACCCACCACGCCCCACACAAGACCCCGCTGTAGGAGTTACGGGGTCTTCCCTATTTATTTCCCTCATAGCACTTCTCACAAGCCCACATTTCCTTTTCATTCATTTCGCTTTAGCTTTAACTCACTTAACTCCTCCTCAAATAGAATGAAGACTCCACGAGGGCAGGGATCATGTCTACACTGCTCGCCTGTTTCCCCAGTGCCTAAAACAGTGCCTGTCCCCGTGGGGAGCTCAGTGAGCATCTGCTGAGCGAGTTACACGAGCATCAGAGGGGCACTGGGCTCACGGGTTTGGGGGTTGGGGGCACAGGCATGCTACGCACCTGTGGTGCCTGACAGCCCTGCACCCTTCTGAGCATCTCGGGAAAGCAGCAGAGAGCCTGTCGCCAGGAGGAGTTGCGCACAGGTCTCCAGAGCAGCATTGTGCAAATAACTTCAGAGAGTTGACAGAAACTCCTGCAGAAACTGAAGTTCCCTTTGGAACCCCAGCTAAGAGTTCCCACTGCAGAGGGACAGAGGGAACACTGAATTTGGGGCAGTAGACTCAGGTCTTGCTTGTGGAGAAGGCACTGGGCACCTCTAAAGTTGACTTTCCTTGCCTGTTTCATGAACATCTCAGACAGTAACGTTTGCGGAAATGCTCTGTTACCCGCTAGTTGTCATCAGTAGCATCATGAACCGGCAGTTTCAAACCTAAGACAAAATGCGTTCCCTAAAGAGAAACTGGGGGAACGCTGTCCCATGGGGGGGCACAGTCCCTTTTGACTCTCACTCCCCTGCCCCTCACAGGGAGTCAAATATCTCAGACAACCGTGAGCTTCGAGCCCGGCCCGCTGGAGAGGTGACCGGATGACCTGGTAATGAAGTTTCCCGAACATTTGGGCAGCGGCAGCGACAGAAGCTCGACAGGCGTGAGCTACATTACCAAAGCTATTAAAGTTAAAAACCACTAAACAACCACAGCTTGCTTCCCATCATCCACTCCGCAGGCGTTCAAAACAAAACCAACAAGAATGTTTTAGAATAAAATGGACACGGAGTCTTATTAATGCCTTGTGTTTGCCCAGAGCGTTAAAAGCGACGCCCCAGGCACTGAGCGTGTGGGGGTCCTCCTGCAGCATCCTCACGCCCCCGCCCGGCCAGAAACCCCCAGGTCGAAGGCGGACGTTCAGAACCCAGTTGTAGGCGACACTTGTGAACACAGATGTGACGAACAGGGATACCTTTGGCACGAGGGTCGAAGGGTGAGACTTGAAGACCTTGGGGCAGGACGAACAGCCAGAGGGAGGGGACCCCCAAGTGGGGGGCGGGGTGTGGGGTCGGGGAGGCCCTGCAAGTGTGAGCGAAGGCATGGATGCTGAGTGCCGGGCGCAGAAGCAGCCGGCAGCATCGGAGTCGGAAAACGGCGCTTGCTCTGCAATCTTTGGCAGGCTCTACAAACAGAGGGAGGCTCTACACACAGCACAAGCGTGTTAAACAGCTTCGGGCCCTCTGAACAGCAGCCCGCTCTCCACACACAGAGCAGTGCGGCCATCAGGGACCTGGTGAGCAGACAGCGACAGGATTTGCACCCCAGGATTAAAGCCACAAACCAAAAGACCATCTGCTGGTACACGCAGGGGGGAGAATGTGGGTCACTTTCATAGGCAGTGACATTGTCGGCAGGTCGCTTTCCCAGAAGACTCGAGGCCTCGACACTTCTGTGTGGCTCTCGCTGCCCTCACCCGAAGGATCAGGGGGCAGGCGAGTTCCCCGTTCCTTCCTGGAGCACGGCACAGCAAGACTCCTCCCGGGAGCCGCTGGGCCCTGGCTGTGGGGGACGCGGGCCCTGCGGAGTTAGCAGGGAGGCCGGGTCCATGCAGAAGGCTGAGGCCAGTTGCCACTGCTTGGCGCAGCACTGTTCAGCCCTCGGGTTTACGGTCCGTCTGCACATCCATTATTTATGGCAGCCGAGTGGCAGTGAACAAGCTGAGACCCAATTAGAATAACGTCCCCTGCACAGAAGCAGTGGTTAATGCCGAGAAGTTATTCCAATTCCCCTTTAGCGGCAAAGAGCCAGAGACACAAAGAGAACAAGAGGTGACATTAGGGAAACCCAGGATGGAGAGACAGAGGCAGAGAACGGAGAGACGAAATGAGAAGGAGAGACAGGCGGACGCACCCTGAGCTTGGAGCAAGAGGCTTCTCCACAGGCCACCTCCGTGCCACGGCTCCTCGCCGGAGTCCCAGAGGAGAGGACCCATCTCCTGGCTCCCAGGGGCCCTGAGTCCACTTTCCCAGTTTCCACTGTTCCCCTCTCCTCCTTCCCTCTTAGCGCCCATCCCGTGCTGTGTCCCAGTTCGCGGGCAAGACCAGATGCGTCCTCTGAGGACCCTGTGGGAAGCAGGTGCCGGAGGTGACTGACTGCTCAGCTCCGGAGTCAGGAGCCGGATGACAGGAGCGGGAGGCTGAGATGTGGCCAGCAGGGGCTCCTGGGCCAGGAGCGCTGGGGCAGGGTGCAGGCAGGGTTTGGGGTGGGCATGGATAGGAAAGTTCGTGGCAGAGAGGTGGCTAAGGGAGGAGGAGGGATAGCAAAGAGGGGGGTGAAATGGGAGGGAGCAGAAGGGCTGGGGACTGGCTGCGGGATAAACGCAGGGGGCGGTGGGGAGAGGTGAGGAAGAGAGAGAAGGGGAGGGTGGGGGTGGGGGTGCAGAAGGAAGGGGAGGGTGGGAAGCGGAGAGGTTCAGAGCTGGGAGAACGCCAGGACAGCCGTGGTGCTTAAGGGAGAGGCCATCGAGGAGATGGAGCAGCAGCGGTGGCCGCCACCACAGCCCTTACGGAGCTGATAGTCATGAGGAGAATGACAGCCAGGTTTCCTGGACCCACAGCCCAGACTCCCGGGTTGAGGCAGTCCTTTGGCTCCCTGCTCCGTTTCCTGCCGAGGAGGCGGAGACTTGGAGGGCGGCTCTGTGGGCAGCAGGGGTGGCTGTGTCTGCTGTAGGGTCCAGACCTGGCACAGGACAAGGAGAGGCAGGGGCCCGACCCTGTCCCCTGTCCCTCTCACAGCCGCACGTGCCACGCCTCTCCTCCCTTTCACTCCCAGACTAGAGCCGTCCAGTTTGCCCGGGGACTTACTCAAGCTGAGTCACCTGAGCCCACCTCCTCCTGCTCTGACCACTCTTCCTTCCGTAGTCAAGTCATAGCGTTTATCATCCCCATCAGCATGACCTTTTCAGAGCTTGCAAGCTCCTTGAGGGTAGGAGCCATAGCTCATCCATCTCTGCGTGGGCACACACGCGCACGCGCGCACACGCACGCACACTCACACTTACAAATGCACGCTGAGTACTGACAAAGAGCCCCAACTTGCTCCAGGGGAGTGCTCTGGCAGTCAGGGAGTTTGAGAATCTACTCTCATTAGTGTAAGCAGAAATGAAAATATGAAATCTTTGGAGGAGGCAGAGTCAGGCTTTGGGAGCAGCTATCCGGTCAGCAATAATGCCCAGACCAAGCCTGGGCTCTACTCCTAAGGTCCCAGGCTGCCGCATCAGAGAGCTGACGCAGGGCTCTGGACCCTGGAACCTCCACCTCTGCTGCCTCCAAAGCCAGACACTTCTGGCCCCACTCGTACCGGGAAATACGCACGGTGTGGCACATGCTCCTGTCCCTTGTCTCAAGCCACAGCCTCCCCCAGCTGGGTCCCATTGGTGAAGCCCACGTCTACGCTGGAGTCCCAGCTACAGGAAACACTGGGAGAGAGAAGTCTCTCTCCCAGGGCTCAGAGTGGAGAGCTCTTCAGCAGGGCAGTGGTGTTCAGGCGTGGCTGGCCAGAATGCAGGCTGGAGGTTCTCCAGGGCCGGGAGGGGCAACCGCCTGCAGGACCCCACTGATGAATGGTGAAGGATTTGGAGGTGTCTACACCGTTGGCAGCTGCCATGGAGGGCACTGAAGCTCTCGCTGGGAGGAGACGGGGGCTCCTGTGACCAGGCAGAGCGGTGCTGGGCAGGAGGCTGAGGTGGGCTGAGTCAGGCACAGCGGAGCCCGCTGGGAAGCAGGTAACATGAGCCCTTGGCATCTTCTACCCACAGCCCACCGCATGCCAGGGAGCCGTCCAGACCTGCTAGGGAAAGGCTAATGGGGTGTGGGGTAGCAGAAATTCCTATTCCCAGGAGTGTTTGCTGGTTACGAAGGGATCAAAGCGAGGAGATGGGACGGGGCTGAGGGGTGGGGCGGGCCGTCTGGCTGTGCACGTGCCCCCGACCTGCCCCCCTAGGGACGGCACTTCTGCGATCGGCTGCCTGTGTTTCCCCCGCCAGCTTGGAGCAGGGCCACAAAGGCAAGATCACTCCCCGCTGCATCTCCAGAAGTGGAAGACACTCTGCTGGGATTTTAAGCACCTCGTATGGAGTGGGGGTTTGGGGGGGTTGGGGCCCCCTTGCCTGTCCTGGGCAGTCAGTCATCCTTCCACCCCGCATCACACAGGGGGTCTTTCTCCCTGATACCGCCGCCCGTAGCCCCCGGTCTAAGCCCTGCACCACATCACCGGCAAACTCCTGGCGTGAGCTGCTCCTGATTCCCATTTATCTCTGCGGCTTTCAGCTTAAAGGGATCCGCGAGCAGCAGGCAGGGCCACCGGCCTAATCCGGCCCTCGGCATCTCTAACCAGACAGGGAGCGCGTGTCTGGGTTTGTCGTCCGACAGGTACAGATGTCGCGGAGCCTCTCATCCGTGAGACGGAATCACTCTTGGGGACGGAGAGGCTCAGACGGTGTCACTCAGAGGCGGCCGCAGTCTGCAGCCGGGACGGAGGCTGCCGGCAAAGCCCCTCCACGGCCAGGGCGGCACTTCCTAAAGCAGATTATGACAGCAGAGCCGAGACTTTCCAAGGTGGCTCTTCTCCGTTGCCTGTCGCATCGGCCTCCCTGTCAGGGAAGGAGTCCTTCCCGGACAGCACGGGGAGAGGGACGAGCAGTCTGAGCAACAGGACACTGGGTTGAAAGCCGGCTCCGCTTTCTACCAGCCGAGTGAGTGGCCGTGGGCGAGTCACCTGTCTGTTCCCGGTCTCAGCTAGCTCTTCTCGCTCCTGGGCTGCTCGTAAGCAAGGAGTGGGATTCTCCAGGTGCTGCTCCATCATCCGCGCCCTGTAGCGCTTGGATCCTACCTGTTAGGCAACGCCCTGGTTATGAAACCCTGGCCCTGCACTCCCATGTGCAGCACTGGAAAAGTTACTTAACCTCTCTGAGACGCAGTTGGCCCCTGTCTATAGTGGAGATGGGGACAGTGCCTACTTGGTTGGGCCGATCCCTGCCTCTCTGACAGCCTGGCACGTGGCGGGCCCTCAGGACATGCTGGTGGCTGCTTTTCTTGTTATTGGAGGTGGCGGTGGGAGTATTCCGGCAGCCACCCCCCCAGTAGCAAGGTTCTTGCTTGCTTGTTTTGCCTCTCCTGTCAGCCAGGGAAATGGGTCAGGGGCCAGGTCTCCATGCAGCCTGGATCCTGGTGAGTTGTAGAAGCTCCATGAATCCACGTTTGATGAATCAGCAAAAGAGACACGACCACGCACAGATAACACATCACTGCAATGCCGTGTAGTGACCGGATAGCAGCAAGACCCTTGCGGCCTCTTGCCCATTGTGAAGACTTGGGCAAGCGACTCCTCTGAGCCTCGGCTTTCCCATCTGTGATATGGGGGATATGTGATATTGAGCTACGATAAAAAAATATATGTTTTGGTCTTATTCCTAGTTTCTTGGCACACGGGTTCTAAAGCCCTTGGAATGTCCGAAGTGGTAAGTGTCGTTTTGTGGGCTAATGAAGCAACTATTGGCTGGGGGCTGCTGGATGGCTTCAAGATGGGGGGCTGGTTGCCAGCGGAACCAACCCCGGGATCAGCAAGTTGGGACTTTCAGCACCACCTCCAGCCTCTGGAGGGCAGAGGGGCTAGAGGCTGATTTCATCACCAAAGGCCAGTGATTTGGTCAGTCACGCTCACAAAATGGAAGCTCCATGAAAACCCAGCGGATGAGGTTTGGAGAGCTCCCCGGGTCGGTGGACACGCCCCGGTGCTGGGAGTGTGGCACGCCCGCCCCACCCCCATAGCTTGCCCTGTGCCCTTGTCCCATCTGGGAGCTGTTCTAGCAAGTGGCTGAGCACGCAGAGCAGGGGTGTGTCCTCTGATTTATGGCCGCTTGCCCAGAAGCAGCGGTGGCGACCTGGACTAGTGGCTGGCATCGAGGTGGGGGCAGTCTCGTGGGACAGAGCCTTCAACCTGCTGCGTCTGCACTAACTCAAGGCACTCAGTGTCAGAGCTGAGTTCAACTGTGGGACATGGCGTCAGAGTCTGATGAGCATTGGAGAATTCCTTGGTGTGGGGAAAAACACCCCCGTGCCAAGCGTATTGGCGTGGTTGGCGTGCAGAAGGAAACAGTTTTCCCTGTGCGAGATAACACTCTCGCCTGGGAGCACCGACTTAGGTGACGTCTCTGAAGCATGCAGTGCAATTTCCAACCCATAGTGAGCGCTTGCAGAACGGTGCCTGGGAGCTGTCCCATGGGGCCAGCCCAGGAACGTGGTCAAATTGTCCAAGAATGTCCCCAAGCCCTTGCCCAGGTCCCATCGCCCCCTTCTGTGACCCCGAGGGTTGAAAGCAGTAGTCAACTGCAGTCATCGCAGGGTGGCTGTAAGTAAATTAGTTCCCATAAGGTGTAATTCATCAGTTCTACCTTTCCTGGGCCACCTGTATTTACAAGAAAGAGGTGTGGAGGTGGCACTATTCACGAGGTAGCAGCAGGACCCCAGGGAACCATGAGGACCAGAAAGACAGAGAGCACACGCATTCAAGTTCAAAATTGATAAACACCATCCTGGCCAAACAAAACCTCTGGTTATGGGTCCCCCGTTTGCCACTTCCAAGACAAGGATGGCTGGAAAGATGGCATTGCAAGCTGAGGACTGAGCAGGACCGGGGTGGCAGCACCTCCCCTCTGCCTTCAGGTCATTTCCAGGTGGCTCTAAATCTCCAAAACCAGTGAGGATAGCCACTGCTGGGGGCCTTTCTTCTCCTCCCTGCCCCTCTCCACGGGAGTCCAAGAGCCGGGGACAGTGCCCGTCACACTGCCAGGAAGGCCTGGCACCTCGCCACCCTGTGGCACAAGCTGAGGCCCATCCACTCCTTATTTAGAAAGGGTTGGGACTTAAATGTCAGGATGGTATAGGAGCAGCGTGACAGTCACCAGATTCATCTGAAATGAAGGAAGGAAGGATGAAAAAAAACCCAGTGCCCATCAAGTGCCAGGCCAGAGGGGAGAGCAAAGCCCTCTGTTTCCTAGGTCCGAAGTGGCTGGGCCGGAAGCAGGGCAGGGCAGGGCAGGGGAGGTTGGGGACCACAGAGGGGCAGAGGTGATGCTGACATGAGCTCACAGACGCTCAAGGAGGGGCCCCTGCTCCATTTGCAGCACACCCTGTGCTTAGACCCAGGGCTCCAAGCTAGGCACACTGAGTTCAAACCCCGACTCCTCCAGTAACTAGCCCCGTGATGTCTGGCAACTTATCCGCCTTCCCAGAGCCTCAGTTTCCTCATCTGTAACACTGGGCTGATGACAACACCTCTCAGGACTGAATGGGGTGGTGCCTGTGGGTCAGCAGGCAGGCAGCAATACTCAGCAAGTGGCACCTCTGCCAACCAGGTGCCAGAGCCAGGTCATACCCAACTCCGTCACCCTGCGTCATTCAGCCTCCAAGAGTCTCTTTTATTTCCATTGCTCTGTAGGGGGAATGTGCAGTGCTCAGACGTAGGGCTGGCAGGAACTTGGCACCTTTTGGGGCAGCCTCCACCTCTCCTCCCCTTGGGTGCAGGCCTTGGGCGGGCAGGCGAGCCGGGACTGGGGCCCGGGCCCTCACCTCTCAGCCCCTCTGAGTGGCTGCAGTTCGTCCGTCCTCCTTCCGGGGCGGCCTGCGACGGGGGTGCTTGCCGGCAGGAGCTGGTGGAGCCGAGTCCCGTGGGGCCAAGGCAGCCCGGGCAATGTCCCCAGAAAAACCCTGACAGTCTGCAATTTTCCATCCCGGCCTCCTTAAAGGCGGCCACTCATCTGTCTTGTCCTCCCCTGGAGGTATCAGAATTGTCCCCACAGGCTGATGCGGCTGGGCCCAGGCCCTGGATGAGCTGTGGCCTGGATCTGCTCCCCGTTCCCGACCGCTCCCTGCGGGGGAGCAGCCTGGGGTCCTTGAACGAGGGCGGTGCCGGGTCACCTTTGAAAGGGCCTGCTGGGGTTCCTGCCATGCCCCCCTCCAGCGTCCACGCCGCTCACTGAGGCCCAGCTGTCGGTCTGTCCCCGGCCACCCTGAGCGTGGCCCTGGCTCTCCAAACACCTGCGGTTCGAGGTTCTTCTCCACCACCTCACATCCTCGTCACAGAGGCGGCCACCTAACCACCCTGCGTCCACCGACGCCAGCTGAGCCCCACGTATCAATCAGCGCTCCATGAGAAGCAGGAAGACCTGCGCGTCCCTAGCAGGAAGAGATTTAGTGTGGGAGACCCAGGCAAGTGGCAGTTGGGACCCCTGCTGGGCTTTAGGCTTCAGGTCACATCTCTACAGCCGTGCGCCTGAGAGCAGGAGACAGCTGGGCCCCTGCTGGGCCCACCAGTGAGGCCCCGGCTGCCCCATACCCGGGAAGCAGGTGACAAGACCATGGATAAGCCAGTCACTGCAAACCCTCACGTTGGCAGGAGCCAGCTCACCACCCAGCCCCTCTGCGGAGGGAGGGTCTCAGCCTCTGTCCCCTTCCAGAGCGCATGGGAATGTCTCTTGTTGGCAAAACCTAAACAGAAGCCAGAATCCAAGCAGCAGGGGCCTCTGGGAAATGTCACTTTTACCCTGCTAGCCCCTGTGACACAGAGGGGACATAAAGGATGTGGAAACGATGCCAACTGCTGACAGACAACATGCAGTGAGCCCCAGAGCTCCCTCAGATGCCAGCTGGCCCGCAGTCCCTGCCTGGGGTCGGCCTGCCCCCACCCACGCCGTGGTCACTGCTGAGCTCCCGCCTCTGCTGCGTGGGCCCACGTGGCCACCGCCCCACCAGCCTACAGAACTGGCCCTGACCCCCCCACACACCTCCTCCTGCAGCCAAGGTCCTCCTAACCCCGGCGTGGCTCCGGGGCCTTCCTGGGGCTCCTTTGGGAGGGAACCACATCCAAACGCAGGCTGCCCCTGGAGAGCCCTGGCCTGGGCCGCAGAAAGTTCAGGAAGCCTGGGCTTCAGTTGTAGACACGCAATGTGCCTCTCTGAGCCTCATTCCCAGAGCAATTTCATCCCTGGGTCTCATCCAACTCTGAAGTTCTGAGATATCTAAATATCCTTTTTCATAAGCAGAGTGGAGACACACACACACGTGCACACACACACACATGCACACACACACATGTGCACACACACGCGCACACGCACACACACGCGCACGCACAGTCCCCCGGGACTTGCATGTAGCTTTGCTGAATCAACCCCGAGTCACTGCCCCACTCCACCCTGAGAGTGGGTAAACACAGGTGCTGAGGGACGAGGTTAAAGGGGCCAGGGCCAGGGACTGGTCCCACCTGCCAGCCCATACCCCCCCACCGACTTGTGACTTGAGGGCCTTTGGGCGCAGACTGGGCGGAGCAAGCTGCGAAAGGCAGGCTGCGGGGGCAGAGGGGGCCGGAGCAGGGGACGTGGTAAGGGCAGGAGTGAAGCACTCGGGCCACACGAGAGGAAAGGCCACTGTCCAAGCCGGGCTGGACCTAGGGGCTCAGGCCCCAGCTCCCTGCCGCCCCCTCCTTAGCACGCCCCTCAACTAGAGCCCCCCCAGGACAGTCAAAGCTACGGCCACGCCAGTGACCTTGAGGCCGCACATCCAGTTTAATCCACATCAGCGTCAGACCGAAGGCCTTGCTGTCACTCCAGGATATTTATAACCTGCACGCCGGCCCCACTACCTGGTGGCGGCCAGGAAACTAGGCCACAGGAGCAGAGAGGAGGCAGGCCCTTCCCCCAGCCCCAGCCCCAGATGGCTGCGGAGTGACCCACCGGCACCTGCCCCAGCTGTGCGCCTCTTCCCCAGTCTCTGCTCTCTGCCTGTAATCGCAGCCCACGGTGCCCGATGGCACGCCCACACGCCGAGTGCGACACACAGGCCGTCACCCGCCTTCATCCCCCCGCCCGCCCCATGTGCTACTTCCTATGTCTTAGTTTTCTCATCTGTAAAATGAGGTTATAATGAGGATTCCGTGAATAACAGGCTCAGAATGACGTCTGACACATAACAAGGGCTCCGTGTGTGCTAGCCTGTATAGAAAGGTCCACAGGATGGGAGCAGAAGCCCCGGAGCCAGGCCGCTTGCGTTCAGATCCCGGTTCTGCCGCTCACTGGCTGTGTGACCTTGTGCCTGTTACTTAACCCCTCTGGGCCGCAGTAAAACAGGAAGTAATAACAGTACCTACCTCATGGAGTAGTTGTGAGGATTAAATAAATGAATATGTGAAACCCTAAGCATGGTGCTTGGCACATAGTAGATGTTCAATTAGCCAGGCCACCCTCTCTCGACTTCCTGCCTCCACGTTTTAGCTGACACAGCTGCTCTCCCTACACGCTCTCCCGCTTCTCTTCTTGCCTCTCGATTCACATGGTCTGCTTGTTTCAAGTCCACTCCTCCGTGCAGCCTTCCCTGACCATCTGGTCAACTACGCACTGCCTCCCTTTCCAAACTCCCTGACCTCCCCCAACCGGATCGCCCAGGCAGTCCAGACTCCAGACCCGGAGGCGGGGACCCTGGCACGCCCACTTCTCCTTCCCGCCTCATGCCGGGCCAGCAGCAGCGAGGTCAAAGGGGTCCTGGATCAGACCTGTCCTCGCTCAGCGCCCAGGCCCTCTGCTACGAGCGACCTGACGCCCAACAGACAGGCGCGCACACGCACACACACGCACACGCACAGACACAGGCTTATGCCCTGTAGAGTAGAACTTAGTTGTTCCACGTTTCCACTAATGACAACCGAAATGCAGTTTCCCCAGCCCAAAATTTTTTCTGGATGTTCTCAGTTCAAGATAGGCCCAGGCCAGTGCGCTTCTTGCCCCCCAGGCGGGAGGACACACCCGGGAGGCCAGCCGGGGCAGTGTCCCAGGGGTGGACACGAAAGTCCTCCAGGCAGGACAATGTCTTCCATGTTGTCACCAAGGCACAACCACCCCAGGGACACCGGGCCCAACCTGGGGGCTGGAGGGCAGCAACGGCCTTGCCGAAGCACCACCGTCCTTTCCTCGAGGCAGAAAGCAGCACGGGGGCCGCTGCCCCCCTCTGTTGAGGCCTGGCGGACAGCGCTCAGCCTTGCTGACCCTGTGCTGTGTCCCCTGCACGCCCCAGCCCCAGGCTGGTCGGAGGGCCCTGCTGGCACTGCTCCTCTCCTCTCTCTTGTCCCCGTCCCCACAGGCCCCTCTCCCCAGCTGCCTGCCCTTCACAGTGGAGATCTCTCCTCCTGGCTCCTCCCCTGCTCCCCACCGATGGCTTCTCCTGGGGAGCACCCTGGACGGGAGCACAGTTGCTCAGCCCACAGGGGCTGCCTTTCACAGGAGTCCCCCTTTCCCTATGAGCTGGGCAAGGGGCGGGGAGGAGGGGGATCAGCAGGGGGGCAGGAAGTGCTCCCTTTGCATTCATCGTCTTCTCTGAGTGCTCATCATTTCTAGCCTCTAAGTACAGCCCACCCCAGGATGGACGAGGCTGGGAGGAGGCCCCTCCTGCAGTCCCCCAGTGGAACCCCGGACGCCCCTGCTCAGCCTTCAGGCCATTCCTCATCCCTCTCCCCTACTCTAGTCAACGGGGCCCTGAAAAGGATCCTCGTGCCAGCTTTCATGACTGATAACTCAACACTAACTCCCTCCACGTCCTGTGTAAGTTTTCCCAGAGAATAATGCAGCAAAGGAACGTTGGCCTCATGCAAGGAGCCCAGGCCGGGGGGTGCGGGGTGGGCCGGGGGAGAGAGAAGCCTTATCAATCTGGCCGAGCATCAGTGGTCTGCGCTCCATCCACATGTAAAGCGAAATCCGGGCATTCCTTCCACTAAACAGCTCGGGGATGAGGGTAGCAATTCTAGCTGATATTTATACAGCGCATTACGTTTCAAAACTGCTTGCGGTACCCTCTCAATTTGCTCCCCTGCTGCACTGCAAGAGAATGCAGGAAGGTAGTTTCATCCTCTTCCACCTGGGAGAAACCCGAGCCCCAGAGTGGGTAGGTGGCCGGTCCGATCTGTCAGCCTAGAAGGGGGACCAGAGGCTGTATGTGCCCCTCCCCCAGATGTTCACTAGCGGGGTGCCCACCCCAAGCCACAGGGGTGCTGGCTGCCAATAGCCCACAGCTGTACCCTCTCCAGTGGATCGCCCTGCTCTGCCCTGCCCTGGGAGGTGCTGAGGAGGTGCAGCCCCCACCACAGCTGGGGGCTCAGCTGGGCACAGCTCTCGGTTAGGGCCTGCCTGCGGTGGCTGTAAAAGCCATGCTCTAGTCTTCAGGAGGAGAAAGCTCTGTGTGCCACTCATGCCCCCAAAGACTCAAGGAGACCTCACCTGAAATTGCATCTTTGCCGAGATGCTGCTTCTGCTCTCTGCCGCCCCCTCTCCCTCCCAGCTCCCCTGCACGTGTGCTTCCTCCACACACCTGGCACCCCATCTCGGACCCTGCTTCTGGGGAACCGGCCGTGGAAGGCGGAATGCAGGCCTTCGGATCCTAACCCCGACGCTCTTGAGACGGTGCTGGTCCCGGGACATCCTGTGGGTGTGTGTTGTGGGGAGAACCTCACTTTCTGCCAAGACCCCACCTCCCTCTCCTCCTATCAGGTGAGAACCCTGATCCTTAACACTTGCCTGTGAGCGGAGGGATGGGGTTGCCCAGAGCCCCCGGGACCTCCCACGCCCCACCGAAGGCTTCCTCTCTCCCCCTCCCAGCCCTGGCTGTGACAGCCAACGCCGTGACTCAGGCCCTGCAGTCAGTCCTCAGCGGGTCCCGGATTGCTACCCAGTGCCCTGGCGTGTTAAGCAGTGCAGATGGCAATTAACTGTGTGATATGAAAATATCTTGACACTAATTATTGCAGGGATGAGGCCAGGGACCATTAATAAGTGATGAAGGAGAGTCTTTCCAGAGGCTCCTGGGCTGGCTCCTGCCCCAGCGTGCGGAAGGCTGGGGGGAAGGGTCCCTTCCCCACGCAGAGGTCGGAAGTGCGAGTGGCGGTGAGCAAGAGGCAATGCCCAGGGAGGTGCCACACGTTTTCCAGTGGAAGCCGAGCCACCCTTACCCGCACTACACAGACGGCTGTCAAGGATGCAGCCCTCGTCCTTCTGACAGGCAGAAAGCAAACAGCGGGGGCTCCCCGGATCGCGTCAGATGGATAATTGACTGTAGAATGCAATCTCATGAATGGACTCCAGAATTCCTAGTCACCCCTTTCCACCCTCTCTCATCCGCCTCCCCTTCCCTGTCCCAATCCAAGCAGCTGGCTGAGTTCCCGTCTTTCCCAAATCCTTGGGTTTCCTCTGGCCCCAGGACAACAGCGCTGCAGAGTAGGCCCGGGAAGAGAGGGTGCATGCTCAGACAGAGACCTGAGCCGCCGGGGCTCTGCCCCTTGCGGGAACAGTATGTCTCTTCCCAGCAACGCACCACGACAAAGGCTGCGAGAGAGGGGACCACTGTATCCACGAACGCTTTCATGTGCGGGAGAGAATGCAGATGCGTGTTCGCCCTCTCCCGCTCACACGCACTGACACGTACACGTACGCTTGCATGCACACCGGCACATGCGCTCACACTCGCACACACACTTAAACGGACAGAGGCTTCCGAACTTTGAAAGCCTAAATATGAGCATTGATATTTATGGGGGGAGAGACATTGGCTTCACAAAAGGATTTGTAGCAGGGCTTCTTTGAATAGCGAGAAAACTAAGTCCATTGGAAACAGAATTTGATTTACAGAAATGCGCTTTCTCCATAAATTGTCAGAAGCCCACGCACTGAAGGGGTACGGATGTGTGTCTGTAAACACGCAGAACTTGTCAGAGCCTCTCTTCATCTCGCTGGCGAGAGGGGCGGGTGTTTCAGATGCAAGTTCTCTCCGGCACTCGCTGACTCCACACCGA